>CAUYRH010092020.1:0-18361 GCA_963574655.1 Perodicticus potto | reverse complement strand
TCCGGAGGGAGAGTGATACAGGGGTTCATGGACTGGAACCATCTTTATTGCGTGTGGCTTGATGACCTTTCTGGAAAACATAAATCTGATTAGTGTAATCAGTAATAGGCAAAGGTAGAACAGCGTCAGGTCAGAAGCACTTGTTCAGTGATGCTAAAAGAAAAACATATTAGGATTTTTCTAGCTGTTTCCTAAATAATAACTTCAAACTTTCTTCTGGCTCACAAGTGTAGGTGGTCTGTGGTTGGCCGTCTTCATTGCCTGCCTCCATAGAAGATGTAGAGTTCCAGAGCTTTACTCGTGAATGATATATACAGGAATCCACTCCTATAATTTTAACAGTAGAAGAAGACAAGATAACATGAAAGGGGACTTCCCAAGTTGGGGTCAGGGAAGGTGAATTAGAGGGAGGAGTTTTGATCATGACTAGGTCTCCAGGAGGGAAAAGTTCCTGTTTTAGTTAGTATGTCCCTCCCCAAACGGGGAGCGGGACTTTCAGGGATGATTAGGGAGGCATGAGAGAACAGCAAGTCATCTTTGGGTCACATCTTTACCAGCTTTGACAAGTTATCTTCCCTTTCTGTGTCTCAGTTTCCATCTGGCTTAGATAGAAATAATACTAAGTGTCAGCAAGCTACATGGGTTAAGGAGAAATTAGGTATTATTGTACATGAGCCTACTTAAAAATATATAAAAGACAATGCTCACTTTGTTGTTGTTAAAATGATGCTGATTGCTCCAGAAGATTCCAATGATGATTATGGTGCTCTAGAAGATTAAGCAAAAGGGCTGGATCTGAACTTTAAATTGCTATCCTTTTTATTCAGCAGCAAGATTTTCTAAGACTGTTTTATTGAATGACCTTGCCAAGAACTTCTGGATTTCTTTAATCATCAGCACCCAACACACCTGTAATCCTAGCCCTACAGGAGGCTAAGGTAGATGAGGTAAGCTCAGGAGCTTGAGACCAGCCTGAGCAAGAGTAAGACCCCATCTCTAAAAACAAATCCACACAACTGTGCAGGAAGAATGGGTCTGAAGACCCCATTCTTGACAGGGAAAACACCCCCCAGAAAAGAGGAAAACAGAGATATGAGCTGAGCAAGTAAGAATAAAAATAGTTCAGCTAGCTTACTTTTAAACTAACAGTGAAATTACTTGTCTGAGCAGTTTCTGCTTTTACTAGAAGTCAGGCCTGTAAAGGATACAGGTGTGAGAAGGAACATTAACCTGGCTGACTTTTGCCCAGTTAACAGTCAAAGCAAATACCCATTGTGGGGATTTGTATTATGGCCAGGGAAGAGATAATGGGAGCATTTTGAGCCCTGAGATATGGGCATAAGGGCTTGTATCCTAACCATGGAGGAAAAAGCCTACAGGTGGTTATAAGGGGAAAATTCCTTTTTTCCAATGATTCTTCAGAGGAGAACTGATGCCACTGTGTCTGCTCCATAAAGAAACTAGAGAGGTTTAACCTCCCCTGAGGCATCTGTGTGCACGACCACAAATGGGAGGCTGCCCCCAACAAGGCTCAGATTTTAGATTTCTCAAGACTGCCCAGACCCTTAAAGTTAATGATTACAGATAGAATAAAAACCAACATGCTTACTCAGACACACTGCTGTTGTTTTTACTCCCTTCCTCAGCTTACCCTTTTGGCTAAATGAGAAAATAGCCTTTAACAAAAGCTTCATAGTCCCCTGGGTCCCACCTTTAAAAATTCTATTCTGTGTGTCCTGTCTTTTTATTTCTCTCTGCTTTTAGCTTTATTTTTCTTGAGTAGATCACTGCAGGGAAACTCCCCCACTCCCACAACCCAACCCCCGTTAAGCCAGTTCCACAGGTCTTAAAGAACCCTGCCTCTGGGGTGGGACCCTGGCACAACTGAAATTTAATATTTTGCACTTTCAATCATATCTCTTGAGCATGCAGAGGTTACCACTTTTGATAAGAAATACTTTGGTAAGAATTTGAGCTCTGGGGTCAGACATGGTGGCTCACACCTGTAATCCTAGCACTCTGGAAGGGGAGGCAATGAATTGCTTGAGCTCAAGAGTTTGAGACCAGCCTGAGAAAGAGTAAGACCCATTCACTAAAAATAGCTGGGTATTGTGGTTGTGGGTATATAGTTCTAACTACTTGGGAGGCTGAAGCTAGAGGATTGCTTTAGCCCAAGAGTATGAGGTTTCTGTGAGCAATGACACTATAGCACTCAACTCAGGGGCACAAAAAAATTAAAATTAAAATTAAAAAGAAACAAAGAAAAAGAAATTTAAGCTCTGAACAAGGTTGTGAATTCATCATTATCACTATTTAAATAACTGTATATAGCTTTAAAAAATAAGCTTTTGCTACTTTATCTGTCAAATGATAATAATAATCCAAGATGCCTTGTAGAGTTCTATTTATGATAAAATGAAATATTGATGGTGTCATATAGCAGCTGGTACTGGGGTAAGTAATAAAAATAAATGAATAAAAAGAATATTATAAGATATACAAAATATCATCAAATATCTAAAATATCTTCTGTCATCTGTCATCCTTACAGATGTTTTAATATTATAAGTTACTTTCTTTGTAAGTGAAACACTTGGGTAGTATATAAAGCACGGGGTCTTAAAACCTAAGTTCAAACATTGGCTTTGCCTCTTACTAATGTGTGGACCTGATGATAAGTGAAATACATACCCATGACATTGGTTAGATAAAATAAGAAGCTATAATATATAAGCACTTCACATACTACCTGGGACACAGTGGAAATGGCAATACAGTGAGACAGGAATATGTAGCATGCATGTAGGGAGACTTGATCCTGCTCTAGTCTACACACTATATGTATAATCTCATTTATTCCCTTCAACAGCCCATTTTACAGATGAGGGAACTGAAAGACTGTGACATTCAGTGACTTGCTTGAAATCTCTCAGCTAGCAAGTGGGGGAGATACATTCACACCTAGATCCTTCAAACCCAGAGTCCATGGCTGGCAGTGAACACTACATTATATTAACCTCCCAATAGTCTGAATCTCCTATATTAGTTAACTATGTACAGGAAAGCCAGTACCAGCCTCACTCCTGCTCAGGTAAGCTGTTCTCTGGTGTCCCTCAGGAAAGAACAAAAGATGCATCTGAAGAAAAGACTGACCAAATGCTTCTCAGTTAGAAAAAGAAGAAAAGGGAAGTACAAAGACCCCAAAGTGAACTTTGGCTCAGTCCTAATTTCCTCTTCCTCTTTACTACTATTTGCCCTGTATGATGTAAGTAAAATGAACTTCAAGGATTAGGTCAAAACAATTCTTCTCATAGGATTGACCTAAGCAGCCCAGTGCCACGCCTGTGCATCCTGGGATGTCTTTGTCCTTGGCTATGCAAGCAAGATGCAGTCATGGGGACAGTGGGACCACACCATGGCCACCAGTCCTCCTCGCCCTCTCCATCCACCCAAATTCTTAATAGCTGTGGCATGGGGAGAAGAAAACCTAAAGTTAGGATGCTGGCCAAAGGGCTTTGAGTACAGAACATCCTCTGTCTCCGTGTTTATGGTTTTTACGCTCCCTTTTCCCTGTAATTGAAGTGTTGGTCCTACACAGAGGACCCAAGGGCAAGTAAACTAGCAGCATGGGCAGGAGCAGTGAGCTCTGTCTCAGGATGAGCAGGAATAGCCCTGTACGCCCTGGGGCACTGTCCCCGGCAGCAGGGTCCAGCCTGCGCCTCCACCGCAGACTCCACTGCTTGCCAGGAAAGCTGCAGCGGTTGAGAATTAAGGCGGTCTCCACAGTTGCTGCCTACAGGATAAGCACAAACACTGGTCTTCATGATTAATACAGATTTTCAAAATGCCTATTTCTGGAGGGAAAACATATTATTAGTGGTAGCAGCAGCCGGAGGAATAATAAACTATTTAATTTGAGTTTGCTTTAGGTTTGCAGCCTGTGCACTCTAACACTGCGTGTTCTTACTGACGCTTCTCACTCAGGTTTTTACTTCTTTAGCTGTGACCTGGTATTCAGTCTATTAAATCTCCTTCCCAAATCCCCAAACTCTTTTGGGGCCTCTGTCACTTTCTCCCACCTCCTCCTGCCTTCAAACTTACCTTTTTAAAGCTCCTTTCCCCCCATTTATTCTCTAAATAAAACTGCAGCCATTGCCACATGTTTTTTCGGATGCTACTAACAACAAATTATTCCCCACGGGTTTTAGGTAGGATTTCACCCCTGTTTCATTTGGCTCTCAGAACACATTCGTTGAACTCAAAAGCCTTTTAACTGCATGCCCCTCCCTCCTCCTCCGGAAAACTCACAGCAGCAAACTGTTACTCTCCATGGAGCAACTGACAAGGCCCAGAAACAATGAAATAAAAAGTAATCTATCAACCAAAACTTTGATAGTTGAACCATTTCGTCACTAGCTTTAACCACCATTCTATCTATTTATCCATATTTATTTTCACATTTATTTCATTTGAAACCTAGATTTATATTCAGCTGGTAAATAGTGGACAGGACATTACCTCTTGAACATACAGTGGCCCTAAAATTAACCTCAAACTATTATTTCACCTATTTCAGAAAACCTCAATACCTCTGTTTTTAACTTTTTTTCATATACTCATAGAACTATTAAAAAATTAGCTTAGTGTACACATTTTGTTTTATTGATCTTCATTTTAGTCAGAGAACAAAAAGATAAAACCATCATAAGGAGAAAACTAATTACTTGAGTAAGATAATTACTGAAAATAGAGGAGGGACGTCTCACGGTTACCTTCTATTTGTCATGGTTGTGTGTAGCCAGTGTTGTGCCCAGATTGTGGAATTCTCAAAGATCACCTGGAAGCCGAGTCCAATGCAAAACACAAAGAGCCTTTATTCAAGCTTGAGCTTGGACTCTCAGATCTACCTGGCACAGCAGGAAAGAGCTGAGAGCCACGAACCTCTGGACACAAGGGGTTTTTATACTGTGTTTCCAACTGCCATCAGTCACAGTGTTTCCAACCACTAATGGTCACAGGGTTTCCAACAGCCAACGGTCTCAGTGAGAACTGGAGGTAACCACCAATCTTCCTGATTGGCTGATTCACAACTTGTCTTACTGATTGGCTTTCATACTGATTGACTCTTCCTAGGGGTGGGCAATTCAATGACATCAGCTTGGCTCACTGGGCCTGCCCTCTCATTCCCCCCTTGACTTGTAACCTCAGAGGTCCCAATCATGGGGCCAGGGATGACATCTCCAAGGTTTCAGCTAAGGGAGTATACTGTGATCTGAGCACCACGAGTTGGACTACCCCTACTCATTCTTTAACAAAAGCAATGAGTCTATTGATTATACAAGGTCCAATAGTCAGCAGAAGTAACAAGATAAGCAGGGGTCCAGCAAGGATGGATATTAGGGTAGTTAGCCATGGGGACCAGCTAAACATTGCTTCATACCAGCTCTGTGACTGCTCTCGTTCTAGCTTGCGTTTCTGGAGGCCTTTTCTAACTAATGCCATGGATTCCTTTATAATCCCTGAATGGTCTACATAAAAACAGCATTCTTCTCCCAAGGCCACACACAAGCCACCTTGCTGTAAGACTAACAGGTCTAACCCTCTTCTCTTCTGGAGCACTACCTCCAAGAGGGAGGTGAGGGATTCCTAGAGGTGAGAAATAGATTTCTCAAGCCTTTCTATGTGATCTTAAGGCACCATAGTTTTTATTCTGTAGAATGAGCAATGAGATTCCTGTTCCTTCCCCAGCTAAACCCAATCCTAACATGACAGATAGTGTAATGGCAGTTATCAGCTCTCTCTTTTCCTGGTAACCATGAGCCCTTATTCTCTGATACACTGCCTCTTCTTCATGGTAAATCAGTTTGGAGATGAGTTGCACTAATATACAGAAATCATGGGTCTGGTTCATGACTAAGGTATGGACACAGGGGGCTAGTCCAGTAGATCATGCCCACCAGGTATTATTGGGGAGGATGAGATACCCTGTCCCGGTCCAGTTATGGGTATTACATAAGTGCTGATAGGTAGGGGTTACATGCCCAACACAGGTTCCTTGCCCTGGGACTGACTGGAGAGTGATCAAGGGCTGACGGTGTTGCCAGCAGCAAGTGCCTGCCTCAGTGGCATGTGTGAGGTTGCCTTGTGGTGATACCCTAGTAGTAAGGAGGTTTCACATCCAGGTGCAGCCAGCAGGATCTAGTAAGGTCCTGTCTAGATGCATTTAGTACTTGGTATGTTTTGGTGAGGAGATTCGAAATGGGGTCAGGAGTACTTCCTGGAGTAGGTTGAGGGGTTTCTAGTGGGATGAGTCTGTTCGGGGTGGGCTGCTGGGGTGTTATGATTGGGTTTGGTCCCACTGCTACAGGTGTGTTGGTGATGGCAGTGTACAGCACCTTGAGGATGAAGAGACCTCCCTTGTCCCAGTATCTTATCCTGGGGCCCCTGTCATACAATTGGATGCCCCAGGTCTTCCTGAACTCCCATCTGAGAGCTGCGTGACCCGCAGAAGTAAAGGTTATGCTTACTGGGTTGCACCAGGGGTTAGTTCTGATCCAAACTGAAGTTCTGCGACAACTAGGGTTTACTTTTCTTTTTACAGTTATGAAATGTCCCTTCTTGGGGGCACTCCACCAGATCTGACCCATTGAAATACAGTTCCATGATTCACAAAAATAGACTCCCTCCCCTCCACACTTATCTACCCAGTGGTTTGGGCATACATAGTAATATTCCTTTTCCCATCCAGTTGTATCTATGAGGTCATATATGTCCACCAGGAGCTCAGGGAACCAAGTGCCTCATGGGTGATTCCCCAAGGTCTGATTCAAGATAGTCCCATACTAGTGCTGATGACCTTCCAGATGATGTTTAGAAGTTGATGTGGGCTTGGGGAGGAAGTACATATAGCCAGTAGTAGTGTCAGACAGGCAGCGAAGAGCATGTGAGTTTGAGTTTCAAAGGGTTGCCCTTGTTCTGCTCGACCTTCCATAGTGGGACATAATCTTCCTTGATGGCGAAGGGATCTGCCAATCTCATGCGGGTGTGGTAGACCCAGGACGTGATGCCGTTGACCTTGAGGGAGGTGGATGTTGTCAGGACGACCATGTAAGGTCCTTTCCACCAAAGCTCAAGCGTTTCCTGTCAATGTCATTAGATGTAGACCGTCGCCCAGCTGGAACTTATGTGGTTCTGGAGAAGGTCCAGACTCTTAAATTGCCTTGAGGTGGGACCAGACGTCTGAATGGACTTGCTGGAGGCATTGCAAAGAAAAGAGTAAGTCATGGTCCTCAGATTCAGCTATGAGATTGGATTGTAGGCTGGGAGTGATGGAAGAAGGTCTACCAAACATTATTTTATAAGGGGTAAGTCCTAATACATAAGGGGAATTCCTAACCCTATATAGGGCATAGGAAAGGAGAGCCACCCAGTCCCCACCAGTCTCTAGGGTTAATTTAGTTAAGGTCTCCTTTACGGTTCTATTCATCCTTTCTACCTGCCCTGAACTTTGGTGCCGGTATGCACAATGTAATTTCCAATCTGCCTTTATAGCAGTTGCTATATCCTGAGTTACCTGGGAGATAAAGGCTGGTCCATTGTCAGAACCCAGCAGGGTAGGGAATCTATACCTGGGTAGAAGATCTTCTATATCTTCTTGGACACCACCTGAGCGGTTTCATGCGTGGTAGGAAAGGCTTCCACCCATCCTGAGAAGGTATCTATAAAGACTAAGAGATATCTGCACCCATATTTCCCAGGCTTTATCTTGGTAAAGTCTACTTCACTGTGTTTATTACCCTGTAATCGGGTTCCTTGGCTGGTAGGGCCCGCCCTGGCATTGGTTAATTGTCATGCCTTGCAATGATCTACCTTGCTACCTGATCTACCTTGGTGTCTAACTGTTCAATTTTAATGTTGGCATGGCGGACAAGGTCCTTCAGTTTTCTGAATCCCATGTGGGTAGCTTGGTGCATTTGGTTCAACACCTGCAGTCCCAGTCGGGCAGGTAAGAGGACTTTTCCATCACAGGTGAGCCACCATCTGTTCAGGTACTGGGTCATGAGTATCTTCTTTATCCATATGATATCTATCCTCAGTGTATTCTGGTTGGTCAGGCATTTCTGGGGGTCTGGGGTCTGGAAGCTGTATGGCCAGCACCGGTTCTGCTACAAGGGCTGCCTCCTTGGCTACCTGGTCCGCTGGTGGTTTCCTCTGGCTGTTGGGGGGTTGAGCTTTTGATGTCCTGGGCAGTAAATGATTGCTAAGTTTTTTGGTAACCAGATGGCAGCCAGTAAATCTAGGATTTCTTGTTTATTTTTAATTGGTTTTCCTTCGGCGGTTAGTAGGCCTCTCTCTTGGTATATGGTACCATGGATGTGGGCAGTGGCAAATGCATACCTGCTGTCTGTATAGATATTAACTTTTTTCCTTTTACCCAAAATTAGGGCTTTGGTGAGTGCCACAAGCTCTGCCCTTTGTGCCGAGGTCCGGGTGGGGAGGGCACCTGCCCAGAGTGTCTCAGTCTCTGAGATGACCACTCTGCCCATGTACCTGCATCTGTCCTTCATGAAGCTCCTGCCATCTGTATACCAGGTTTCTTCTGCATCTGACCAGGCAGTGGCTGTCAGTTAAATCTTGCTGGAGGCTGTGGACTTGAGCCAAGATGTCTACACAGTCATGGAGGGGTGCCTCTGCATATGGGTTGGGCAGCAGGGTAGCAGGATTGAGGGCAGTGCTGGGCATGAACTGGATCCGGGGAGGCTTTAACATTAACCCTTGATAATGGGTTAACCTGGCATTGCTTATCCACCAATCTGGTGGCTGTTTCAACACTCCCTCAATGGCATAGGGGGTGGTTATCACCAGCTTCTGTCCCAGGGTTATCTTATCTGCATCCTTAACCATTGAGGCTGTAGCTGCTATAATGCATAAACATGTGGGCCAGCCCACCACTACCAGGTTTAGTTTCTTTGATAGGTATGCCACCGGCCTATTCCATGGCCCCAGAGTCTGGGTAAGCATCCCTTTGACTATGCCTCTGTGCTCATCCACATAAAGGTGGAAGGGTTTTGTAATGTCTGGGAGGCCAAGTGCAGGGAAGGACAGCAGGGTCGTTTTAAGGTTTTGAAAGGCCTATTCCATGTCCTTCGACCAATGGAAGGGTTGCCCTTCTTTGGTGGCCTAGTACAAGGGCTTGGTTATCTCAGTGAACCCAGGGATCCATAATCTACAGAACCCAGCAGTTCCCAGGAACTCCCGATACTCTTGGTGTACTTGGAGTAGGGATCTTCAGTATAGTATCTTTCCTGGTGTCTGAAAGCCACCTCTGCCCGTCCTTTAAAATGTAGCCCAAATAACTTACTTTTGTCTGAGAGATCTGGGCCTTCTTTGCTGATGCCCAATATCCCAGATTCCCCAGGGTATCGAGCAGGTCCCGTGTACCATTCTCATAGATTTGTTTGTCATTCATGGATATCAGGATGTCATCTACATATTGGAGGAGGATGAGATTGGGGTGCTGCTGTGGTACTCACCCAGATCCTCATGTAGAGCTTCATCAAAGACGGTTGGTGAGTTCTTGAATCCTTGTGGTAGGCAGGTCCAAGTCAGCTGTCCATTAAGGCCCCATTCTGGATTGCACCATTCAAAAGCAAACATGACTCTGGGGTGCCAAGGGCAGACTGAAGAAAGCATCTTTTATATCTAGTACTGTGTACCAGATTTGGTAGGGGGGCAGGGAACTTAGGAGAGTGTATGGGTTGGGCACGGTTGGGTATATGTCCAGCACCTGCTTGTTTACCTCCCATAAGTCCTGCACCAGGTGGTAATCATTGGTACGGAGCTTTTTGACTGGCAGCAGGGGTGTGTTCCAGGATGACCGGCAGGGAATTAAAATCTCTGCTTCGAGGAGGTGCCTGATGTGTGACTGGATTCCTCTTCTGGCCTCCAATGACATGGGGTATTGTCTTACACAGACGGGCTCAGCTCTGGGTTTGAGCTCTACTATCACCAGGGGTTGGTGCACCACCAGTCCCACCCCTCCTGTTTCTGCCCATGCAGTTGGGCAGGTGGCCAACCAGCTTGACATATCCATACTAATATTTTGAGGCTGGTGGTAGAGTCTATGTTCATCTTCCAGGCACATTGTCAGGACCTGGATAGGGTGCCCTTGACCATCCATGACCTGGGGACTACCTTGCTCAAAGGAAATTGTGGCTCCAATTTTGGTTAAAAGGTCTCTACCTAGCAATGGGTATGTACAGTCTGGGATGACCATGAAAGCATGGGATACTCAGCCCCTCCCTAAGTCAACAGTTCTTTGGGTAGTCCATAAATACTCTTTTATCCCGGTGACACCCTGAACCCAGGCCTTTTTGTTAGCTAATTTGCCTTTGTTGTCAATCAGAACTGAATGTTGAGCCCCCGTGTCAACCAAAAAGTCTGTTGGAGTCCCCTCTACTTTGAGAGTTACTCTGGGCTTGGGGAGGGAATCAGGACCCTGACCACTCTAATCACTGAGTTTCCCAAGTTCTAAAACGTGTGTCTTACCCTGGGGACAGCCCTATTTCTTTGGACAGTCTCTGACCCAGTGTCCACTCTCCTTGCAGTATGCACATTGATCCTTGTGTAATCGTGGGCTCTCCTCTCAGGATGGCTCCTTACTGCCACCAGTGGCAAGCTTCCACAACCTCCATTCTCGTTCTCTGGGGAACCCACTGTGGAAGCAAGCAAAGTCTTGGCTAACTCCTGTGTCTGTTTCTTGCTTGTAGCTGCTGCAGTTCTGGTGTGTTTCTCTTCTGGGGTTTCTCTATTACTATATACCTTCTCTTCCACTGCAAATAAGTCTTGTAAGGATTTCTCAGCTAGCCTATCTATTCTCTAAAGTTTTCTTTTAATATCAGGGGCAGACTGACTGACAAAGGCCATAATAACTGCGGCCTTATTCTCCTTAGCTTCCAGATCTGTGGGCGTGTAAGTACAATATGCTTCCATGATCCTCTCTAAAAAGGCTGCAGGAGATTCAGTCTTCTCCTGCTGCACATTTCCTACTTTGGTCAGATTAGTTGGCTTCCAAGCCACTTTCTGGAGCACTGCCCATCAGAGTCTGGTGGTAGTCCCAGTGCCTCTCCTTACCTTCTGCCATATTGAAGTCCCAATCCGGGTGAACTAGCAGGAAGGTGACATCTATCATTGCCAGGTTTGCAGTGGGGTTCCTGTCATTGCCCAGAACCAACTTCCTGGCCTCCGTCTGAATTCTTTCCCTTTCTTCAATTGTGAATAATACCTGTAACAACTGCTGACAATCATCTCACATGGGCTGGTGGGTAAGGATAGTGTCTAACAAATCAATGAGAGCTGTAGGCTTCTCTGAGAACTTAGGGTTTTGCATCTTCCAATGATATAAATCACTTGTGGCAAAAGGCCAATAATGAAGGGGTTGACTGCCGTCCCTGTCCAGGGGCCCTACAGCTTGGAGCGGCAATGTGGCGGAGTCAGCCCCTGGCCGGGGCTGTTTACAGTGGGTCTGTTGTCTGGTGTAAGGTGGGCTCCCTGTTGGCTCCCCCACTGCCTCTGCCTCCCCTGGGGAAAGTTGTCCCTGCTGTGATGGGTCCACAGGAGTAGGCCGGGAAGGGGGAGGAAAAAGGTCTCCTGGTTCCGCACCACTCTGTAGGATGGGTAGAGTGGTGTGGTGGCTCTAGCTGGTTCTTTTACACGAGCTTTTTCGTGAACCCAAGGACCATGTCTGGCTGCCTTTGTGGGGGTGGTAAAATTGGCCTGAGCCAGGCAGGAGGGTCCTCTACCAGGTCCTGCCAGGTGGTGATATAAGGAACCAGATCAGGATGACCAGTACACGGACAGTACACAATGTCCTTAACTTGGAAAATAATCAGGAGACGGAAAGTCCCTTTTGCAGGCCAGCCCACATTAAAAGTGGGCCACTCATTCCTACAGAAATTTTCTACTCTACCTTTCTTGACAAAGAGTCCCAAACTTTAGGCCCTGTCCTTAAAATCCTTAAAGTGTTCTAAAATAAGAGACACAGGGGTTGTTCCTCGTGTTGTGCCTGTCCCATTTTTTCCGTCCTTACTCTCCAATACAAAACAAAAAGCACACACAGCGTGCACACACAAACAGTATCAGTCCTCTGGGCGACTGGAGGCAAAACCAAAACTGGGATGACAGCCTCTTGCCATTTCATGGGAGTGACCCACTACGTCCACTCACAGAAACCAGAGGGATCAAATCCCATTCAGAAGGGACTAGAACATCTTCCAAATCCCCAGGATGGTAGCCCTTCAGTGCGTCTGCCTAGACCTCCCTGGCACTACCAAACTCAGATTCCGGCCCCTACATAAAAACATTCAAACACTTTAGAAGGGATTGAAACATCTTCCAAATCCTCAGGCCAGTGCCCTCTTACACATTTGCCACGGCCTCCCTGGCACCCCAGTCAATGGGCCCTGTACCAAAAAGAAACACAAAACAAACACTACAAGACAAAAGACACACACAAAAACATTTAACACTTACCAGCTCTTCGGGTTGGAGTCCTTGGGGGTCCTGGGAATCCTGGACGAGCCCCCAAATGTTGTGCCCAGATTGTGGAATTCTCAAAGATCACCAAGGAGCCGAGTCCGATGCAAAACACAAAGAGCCTTTATTCAAGCTTGAGCTTGGACTCTCAGATCTACCTGGCACAGCAGGAGAGAGCCGAGAGCCACAAACCTTTGGACAAAAGGGGTTTTTATACTGTGTTTCCAACTGCCAATGGTCACAGGGTTTCCAACTGCCAACGGTTGCAGTGAGAACAGGTAGTAACCACCAACCTTCCTGATTGGCTGATTCACAACCTGTCATGCTGATTGGCTTTCATACTAATTGGCTCTTCCTAGGGGTGGGCAATTCAATGACATCACCTTGGCTCACTGGGCCTGCTATCTATTTCTTTTATTTTCACATTTATTTCATTTAAAACCTATATTTATATTCAACTGGTAAATAGTGTACAGGACATTACCTGTTGAACAGGTGACCCTAAAGTTAACCTCAAACTACTATTTCACCTATTTCAGAAAACCTCAAGACCACTGTTTTTAACTTTTTTCATATATTCATAGAACTATTAAAAAATTAGCTTAGCGTACACATTTTGTTTTGTTGATCTTCATTTTAGTCCTAGAACAAAAAGATAAAACCACCATAAGGAGAAAACTAATTACTTGAGTAAGATAATTACTGAAAATAGAGGAGGGGTTTCTCATGGTCACCTTCTATTTGGCATGGTTGTGTATAGCCGGTATAAGCATTTATTTTTCGGATGAAAGCCATGAACTTCCATACTTGGGGAGCCTAACCCAGTCACACACAAACCCTTTCCCCTCCTCCCCCTTCTTCTGAAACAAAGATGCAAAGGATCTGGCTAGCCCCAACCCTAAAAGTTTTCTGAAAGACCCTAACCTGACAGGCAACTTGTGGAATGTGCCCAACCCCCACAGCCCCATATAAAAGTGGTCTCTAACTCCACCCCCAACAGAAGCCAACTTTGCACTGGCCAGGCAAAGGTGCCCAGGTCATCCTCCCACCCTCCCCTTTTAATAAACCTGGCCTGAACACCTCCTCTGCTGCCTGAGCTCTGGGCGCCACTCTTCACAACTTTGAGTACTCACTTATAATTTGATGTGATTTGGGGGCAGGTTAAAGCAAGCAGCCCATTTATAGATAGGCTATGGCAGGGGTCCTCAAACTATGCCCTGGTCCACATGTGGCCTGCCAGGACATTTATCCGGTCCACCGGGTGATTTTGCCACTGGTGCCTGTCCTGCTTAGCAGCCAACTTGTCCCGGGCCACAGTGCACATGTGTGGAATGTGGTCTGGCCACACTCTCCGATTCCCCTCCTTCTCTCTGTATCTTGACTCCTCCTCTCAGTCTCAGGTGAGATTGAGACTCGTGATCACAGGAGTCATGGGCTTGCCTGTGCAGAGCCTGCTGCTGCCTGAGGACCAAGGTAAGAAGAAATTAGGATTTATTTTTTTTTGGAAGTTAGGAGATCTATTTTTTTTTTTTTGCAGTTAGTAAGGCCTTTTTTTCTGATATTAGGAGGTCTTTTTATTTTGCAGATGGGGGTGCCTTTTTTTCATTTTAAATATTGTATTTGTATTTGTTCCCATTTTGTGTATGTGTGCAGTTTTTGGCCAGGGCTGGGTTTAAACCCACCACCTCCAGTATATAGGGCCAGCACATTACTCCTTTGAGCCACAGGCACCATCCCTGTTTTATTTTTTTACTTCAAAATAAGATATGTGCAGTGTGCATAGGAATTTGTTCATAGTTTTTTTTTTTCTTTTTAAACTATAGTCCTGCCCTCTAACAGTCTGAGGGACCATGAACTGGCCCCTGTTTAAAAAGTCTGAGGACCCCTGGGCTATGGATTTACAGCCCTGGACTTAAGGATTCTGATACAACCAGATATGATCTCAGCAAACATAGTCAGGCACCTGACTTTTTGTCTGGAGTTAGAACATTCAGTCATACATAGATATATACATAGGAAAAGAGTAATGTGGTTGCATGTGAGGACTATTTAAGCAAATTAATTGCAACCTAGGCCCCAGAGATTCCTGGAAGAGGTATTGCATTGTCCTCAGTAGGATGTATCACAAAGTTTATAGAAAAAAAGATTAAAAATGAGAAATTGAGTGCTGCCTTCCATATTCTTTTTTCCTTTGTCTTTGATAAAAGGCCCCAGGGAAAAAAAGAAAAAAGAAAGTGGTTGGGGGGAGAAGTGACTGCCAAGGCCAGAGTTGGTTAATGTTTCTGTGGAGCCTAGCACAGGGTTCAGCCACAGCAGGCACTCTGTAAGTGTTGATTAACTGACACAAACTAGGAAAGTAAAATGTGTCAATGGCCAAGATCCAACAGGCAAGTTAATTACCCAGAGGGGGTGAATTAGAGCTTTTAGTGGTTCAACAGAGCAGAAACTTACAAAGAGAGTCCCTAATTGCTTTAAGGACAATTAGTCTCCACCCCTTATAGAAGTCATATAGAAGCAAAAATAGGGTAAGAGCTCACCCTGGACACTGGCACACCAACAATTTTAAGTTCAGTTCAACAACTTTGTCGTAAAATACAAGTTTGTATTTTCCTGCAAGATTTTGGGACTTGTTATATGTTAATTATTACTTACTCTAATGACTTCCCAGTAGCAGGAAGTTACAAAAGGAGATTGGATCAATATAAGAACATTGACAAAAAGCAACTTTAAAATAAACTAAACATAGCTTAAAATGTTTTGAGACATGATGTGGCCTCCCTCAGTAGAAGCATTCAGATAGAGCTTGGGACCTTTATCCAGGAAGAAACAGAAGCTATGATAGGATGTGGGATGAGGTAACCTATAAAGTCTTCTGATTCTGTAAACTCCACAATCCAGTCTAATATGAAATGTGAATGACCTTCAATATGATTCATCACTTCCCTTAGTCCCTCAGTACATGAAAATATGTAATCCTTCAAAGGTCCTCTTTTTCCTTTGATTTCTTTTTCATTTCCCTGGGGTAAGAGAAGGTAAAAAAGGCCACAATGGCTGATATCTAAGGAAATACAGGATAAAAACAAGCATGATGTTTGATAAAAGAGAGGATAATGGGAAGATCTGGACTCTGTGCTCAAAATTGCTTTGACAAATAAATGAATAAATGAATAAATGATTTTACAAACTCCCTAAAACACAAGAGCATTAAGAGGACAGTGGTTGATATCAAGTGATGCAGACAGCATTATAGTGTTCTGAATCAGAGTCCCATGAAAATATACTTATTAAATAGATTTGTAAATCAGGTAGCTACTAAGCACTTTATTAAATAATGGAAATTTTGCTAGGTCCTTCAGATATACAAATTAAAATAGAGCCATCATCAAAATACCTGTACTCCAGTGGGAAGTTTTATATGAAAAAACCTAATTGCAGTATTACATCACCATGGTATCTTAAGTGGTAATATAAGGTGTTCATAAAGTTTGTGTGCAATTTAAAATAGTGTGCAAATTAAAATTGCACATGAACTTTATGGCCACCCTGTAGTGCACTTGGAGCATAATATTCACTAAAATGTTTTTGTTAAACATTTCATGTGAAATGAGGAAACATATTCACATGAAAGCAAAATATTACATTTATTCAGCAAAATCAGGGTGTTCCTGAAAATGGAAGTCATGTTTGAATTGGGTCCTAAGCATATGATGAAATTTGATGACAAAGAAAAGAGGGGAAGAAAGTAATTTTGGGGAAGGGGAACACCATATGCAAAGTCATGAAAGTTTGAAGGTGCATGCAAATTAAAATGATTACAAAGATTTCATCAGGACAGGACTATAAGATATATCAAGTGCAAGAATAGTACCTGAAGTTAAAGGAATTTGTAAACATTAGTACTTGATGAGAGGTCTGAAGCAGCAAAGCATCTGATGCTGAAATGCAGTGTTGAGTGATTAGCTGATGTTGAGGAGTTTTTTTGGTTACAATGAGCAGAGGTTGACTCTAATATCCTCAGATGGTAACCATCACAACTGTATCCGCTGTCATTTAAGTTTCCTCTTGACATCTGAGTTACTCTGAAATTTCAATCAGCTTAAGGATCGCATTCATACTAATAATTCGGGACTGTGCTCAGACTCGCTATACTAGATTTTGTCTCACATCTTATCATTGTTATGGAAAGAAGGCTGGAACATAGTGATCTCCTGTTGGAAACTGTAAACTGTAAAAACCCTGATATCACTAGTCCCAGGCACAACTTTTATGTTGGATTCTCACCTATACTCTCTATGTATCTTAAATCTGTAAATTGCTTCTTTCTCCAGCAATGAAAAAGAAAAGTATCGAAAGCAAATAGGCCATATATTCCTCCATCAAAATCCTTCTATGAACCACTAAAGTTCCATAAAAATAAGTAGTCTTTTTTAATGCTCTGGCTTATATCAACAGTTACTTCCATCATCGTTTTTCTCCTAAGCAATGTTGAGTTCTTTCCTTATAAGCTGAACCACATCAATGAGAACAGACTGGAAATGTGCCCACAATCTACATGCTGTGCAGTCACTCATGTATATGAATAAAACAAGGTGAATATAGACAGCCCAGATCCAGACATATTCTGAGCAGGGTATAGACACCTAGAACTCCCCTGAGCTCTAGGCCTTTTCTTTTGTTAAGAGAAAGTGCATTCTAATTTAAATAGCAGCTCCTTCCCCAGCTCTGGAGGTTGTTATAACCAAAAGCAATAAAACCTGGAATTCTTTCACTTAAAAAATTCCCCTAGTTATCTGTCTTCTAGGTCACATATCACAGGAGAGACTCTTAGAGCTGAATTTTTAAAAGGCAACGGGGCTTTTTCCTGTGAAGATGACAGGTGTGTTATATATTACATTGGGCAATGACATAAGAATTTCTAGCATGAAAACTCCTCCTATCCTGACCTACTCTCTTGAAATGATCAAAGGTTTAAAGAATATTCATGTCCAATCCCTTAATGGTGCTGAGACTGTAATACACGTGGAGTTACTCAGGAGATTTTTAACAAAGTGCTACAAGTAAAGTTCTCACTGCCTAAAACTTGGCAAAGCTTGCATCTTTGATGGCATTCTTAAAATGAAGATAAAAGTTCAAAATTGATTGGCTCCCCAATTCTTGAGAAGTTGAAACTTTTCCTAAATTCTAGGACAGCTGGTGAATTTCTGCTTCATATGTCATCTTAAGCATTGCTCCTGGGAGGTTTTTCTGGCTTCAGGGAGCAGGCTAGTGTTACCTTTCCTGTGCTCTTACATGGGCAAGTGTTCATGTCAAGGATTCAGATGTCAGTTTATAAATGTCACAAAGGCAGAAATGTTGAGTCCTGTCTGTCAGCATCTGGAAAACACTTAACAATTTGCTTGACAAAGGAAGTACCAAATAATCCCTTGGTTTCCACACTGATGTAGGTAGGTTTTCCAGTTAATATAGCTGAGTGTAAAATAAGAGCAAATCACCTTTTTTTTTCTAATTTCAATAATAATGCCGAAAGAACTTTCTGTTCTTACTATAACCGGAAAATAAAATTATATAACCAGCAAGAGGGGCCTTTAAATATAACTACTCAGTAAGTGAAATGTCCTCTATTTCAGAAAGATCAGTTAGTTTACATTAAAGATTTTCCAATGTGTTCTCTTTTCTGCACATTTGATTTCTAAGAATTCTTTAATGGTTCCTTCTAGCCAGGGGTTCCCTACAATCATGTGTACTAGACATATATTCAACTTCAAAAGTATCCAACTGAGGATAAGACATAAATCATCATTGAGTAGAACCTGGCTCTACTCCACTC
>CAUYRH010092018.1:0-13803 GCA_963574655.1 Perodicticus potto | reverse complement strand
TATATAGTGATTAAGAAAATGCTATGAGGGCTATCTCTCACAGTATGATCAAAATGTTTCTGATTGTATATGAAGCACATTCTGCCCTATGATTGCACCAATGTACACAATTATGATTTAATAAAATTATTTAAAAAAAATAAAAAATAAAATTGTAAAAAAAAAAAAAAAAGAAGACAGCATCTTGACTAGTTTTTCACTCTGTTGTAGTATGTGCGATCCTAGTGTGAGAATCAGTGAACAAGTATCTGCACCCTGCGGGCCTGAGACCCTCCCACACGGGAGGGTTAAATTTGGGAGTGTCAAAGTGCAGTGATGCTTAAGACAGTGTCATGGTTTGACTCCTAATTCTTTTTGCTTGGTGACATTTAATACCTTAATTAACATCTCACCAAGCAAAAAGAATTCAGTTTATTGAATGGGAGTGATGATAATATCTATTACTTTAGATCATTGGTTCCCAAATGGGGGTGAGTTTGCTCTGCAGAAGCCACTTGGCAGTGTTTATGTGCTTTTTTTCTTATTGTCACAGTTGAAGAAAGGTTGTTACTAACATTTAGCAGGTAGATACTACTAAATTCTTATGATGCACAGGATAGTTCAGTACAGCAAAAAATTAACTTACTTAAAATGTCAACTGCACCAAGATTGAGAAACTGTGCTTGTTGTATTGTAAGTGTAAGTGAAACAATACATAAAAAAAAATTAGAAAAATATCTGGCATAGAGTAAGTTCATAATAATTGTCAGCCACTTTTATTATAATAGAAGAACATTTATGAAGAAGCAATCTTCAGATACAGACAGGGGGAAATTTAGAAAAGATTTCTAAGGCAGACTAGGAAGGTAAAATTCTATCTAGAAGAAGAGCGGAGTCATTCACTGCTTCCAAGGAGAGTAATGTTAAGTACCAGTGGATATTTTACTCTTTTATATTTTTTAAACTAAGATTTTTCTAGGCCTTTATTTGAAAATTACATTTCTTGGGGAATTGAACATTGTAAAGGATGGCAATCATAAGAGCATTTTCAGATTCACTCTTTCTCTACAGTTCTAGGAACCAAATAAAGATTTCTTGTTAGATTGCTTATAATCTTTTTTTTTAATTGTTTGGGATTCACTGGAGGTACAAAGAGTTTGGGATCCATTGAGGGTACAAAGAATGAGGTCACACTGATTGCATTTCTTAGGTAAAGTGCCTCTTATGATTGTGCCCCACCCCCAAAAGGGTGCCATACCCCCCACACTCCTCCCTCCTCCCCCCACCTTGTATTAGATTATCTACTGACTCCATATTAGAGATAAGCACACTGGATTCTTGCTTCTCCATATTTTTTTTTTTTACAGTTTTTTTTTGGCTGGGGCTGGGTTTGAACCCACCACCTCCAGTATATGGGGCTGGCACCCTACTCCTCTGAGCCACAGGCACCGCCCCTTGCTTCTCCATATTTTAAAACTCAAGGACAACTGCTATAAAAAGGTGGATTTCTTCAATCCTGTAAACTAATGTGTATAAGATTGTCAAAAACACTTTGTTTGTATATTGCTTAACTATTTTTACTTGGGAAGTGTTCTTTGGAACAGAAAATCAATTTTTATTATAAAACATCAAAGAGGCAAAGACTAAATAGGAAGGGGACTTGGAATGATGCTTGGTTTTGACAGAAGAAGCCATTTGTGAACATTCGTGGTGGAATAAATGTAAGCAGACAAGCAAATGTCACAGGAAGTATTGTGAAATTTCAGATTAACATTGAAGTATTGTGGCTTCTTTGTTGTTGTTCATCAGTTGCACTTATAAATATTCATGAATTTCTCCAATTACACACAGAGCTAGCAGGCGCCATGAGGAATACTCTGTTCTTGTTGGTGATGGAGCACATTAGGGAGTGGGAGAACGGAAAGTGAGTACAGCTCGATGGGGTTTTTGGGCAGTGCATGCTACCAAATATCTTTCTATATAAGGTTAACTGTCAGGGACTTTCCTTTTGTTCTTTTCATTTATAACAATTATTTTTGGAAGAAGAAAGGATATTGCCAGGTGCTAATCTGGGCATCTAAATTTTCATATCCACTGGCTAAGGAGTTAATTACTGAAACTTTCCAATTGCACAGGAATCATATAAAGTCATGGCTTTGTATTATTTACCCAAATAAACAACATTCTTCAGAAGAAAACAAGCAGTATCACTAATGAGAAATGTAAATTCCAACTTCATGCGTTATTCATGACTGCCCTGATACCACAATTGTTATTTTCAAGTGTTTAGCTTCTGTGAAAAGCTTCTTCAGCAATGAAGCTGGTTGTTGAGTGCTGAATGTCAGAAATAATGATCGAGCTGCACTGTAATCTTTGCTGAATGAGGCCTATTATGTATCATATTTAGAAGAATATTTGTGTTGTCGAATGATTTTAAACTAATTATCTGGTGCTGCTTGTATTTCATCAACTATAGTAATAAGCATACAAAAAAAACTTTACTATTAACACTGTTAAATCTAATTTCATATATCCTATGGGAGAAGGAAACTAAAGTTGACATATTTATCAGAATCCATATAAATTGTTGTTTGAATATGTGTACAAATATAAATGTTTTCCTTGCTTTCAGAAGAACTCAATTTCAATCTCCAGTGGCAGCATTTTGTTTTAAACTGTTACAATGATTATGTTATTTTCACATGAAAACTTGTGTGTAAATAATATGAAGTAAAAGAGTTTCTTTAACACTACTTGGCTATTCCGTTTACTTTCTCTGCCTGGTAAATGATCTATGAATATTTAAATCGTGGTCTATTCACAGACATATGCCCATTAGCAAATAAGCTTAAAAACTCACTTAAGTCTTTATAACAGCTTTTTTTTGTTTTTGTTAATGTGAGAGTACAAACAACTATGTTGTAGTATTTGTGTTTGTTACGTACAATCCCTCTTGTAGTTGTGACCATAACAGCTTTTTAGTATATTTGTTTAAATTTTTTAGCATGGCAGGTGTAAGTATTCAGAAAATCATTTTCTTCTTTCTGTTAAAAATAATCCAATTATATACTCTTATATTTTCTGAGTTTTAAGAAATTAATAAATAAGTATTATTTTCTCGATTACTTGGTAAGTGGTAAAACAATGAATGAAGGAAATTAAGTTTGGGAACACACTTATTTGGAAAAAGGCAAAGCATTGGAAAGTATTTCCTTTGTAGCCTTCCTGTAAAGCTAGCGTGTGGTTAGGGAAGGAAAAAATAATGGTTGTTAATGAGGAAAAATTATGTTCTAATTGTACTTGTGAGAATGGGAGATATAAAAAATGTAAAAGATGTAAATGAATGAGCTTGGACTTATCAATATGAAACTGTACATCCATGATGATAAAAGTAAGAAGCCTAGGTACAAGGAACATTTGCTGCATAACAGGAAATCTATCCTTTGAGGCGATGTGAGTTCATCCAGTGAGTCCCCACCGGAGCCTCTGCTGTCTCTCTGGAAAATGCCTTTCAATTACCTCTGAGAATCTCAGTTACATTTTATAAGTAATCAGAAATCAATCCATTGTGGTGTCACCCTGTTCTTTCCATTCAGGAAATGCACTTCCAAAGTCCACTTCGCTTGAGAACACTAGAAGAAACCTCAGTGTTGATGTGACAATCAGGAAGAGGATAGTCCGTGGCAAGTGCTCCGTCTCTGCACTAAGCAGTCCCAGTGTGGTTGGCTGGGCAGCAAGGGACACAGGACACACACACAGCCCGGGGAAAGGCACATGGGCTCTGATTGTCACATGGCCTGCTGTGGCAGCCTTACCTGTGTTGATAGACTCACAAATTCTTTTGTATTAAATTATTATACTGTCAGTTTTAGTCCTATAAACCACGGCCTGACATAAATAGGTAAGAGGGAAAGAGACTGGAAGAGAGGCTGTGTGTGTTTATGTGAATAGTGAGTGGTGGGAGAGAAGGTAGATTCCACCCCCCAAAAAAGGAGATGGGTCCTGTACTTTCCCACGATTATTGGTTTGAATTAATAATTTTCTTTCAATTTCCAATAGTTCATTTTGATATCTGGGAAAGAGCATCACAGGAAGTCCATTAATAAAAGCAAATAGAAACAAAATATGATCTATATTCAAGCTTAGGTAATACTGAAATTAAACTTTCACAAACCAATGAATGCTCGATATATACACACAGTTCAAACTGATGTTACATTGCAGTTCTGGGACCAAATTATCCACTTTGACCATATTCTGTGTATTGTGATCATATTGACTACATCTTTTAACTTTTGGAAGATGCATAAATATCATCACCCCAGTAAGTAACAGATTTCCTGGACATCACACACACACACACACACACACACACACACACACACACAGAATTTCCTTATTTACTTACCATATCCAACACTACACAATAATTCCACTCAATCCCCTTCTGGCAGCAACTTTTGTTTTCTAGTTTGCATTTAGTCCATTTAAAATTCAAATTTTGAATAACTATATCTCCTATAAGGAAAGTAAATATATTTGTGGAACCATGCATAAACTCCCTACAAAGATGTCATAAATACAACCTAGCTGTCCACAGTTAGTTCTAACTTCACTTTAATACCAGAAAACACATGTAAATGAACAATTTTAGGAGCATTCTACTAATATAGAGCCAACATGCACCCAATCCAATGCAGTTATCCTTACAGATTATTCTTGAAAAGGCTGTGTCAATAAACAACTATTATTTAACCCTAAGATGTCAGCTTTCTAGTCACACAATGAAAAATAATTGCTGTAAACAATGAAATCAAATATTTACCTTATTGGTAGGCCTTGGTGGACCAGTCACTTCATGAGTAGAATTTTTCACTTTTAATTAGATGCTTGGAGAACTGGAAATACAAGAAACTCTGGAATTATTATTTAGTTTATGCAACAATGTGCATAACAAGAGCTTTTAGACATTTAATTTGTTATTAGTTATAAGAGAGAACTAATTTATCTCTAAAGGTGATAATTCTACAAATACTTCCAACTAAGCTTTTAATGTTAAATAAAATGTAATTGGAGAAAATAAAGGAACACATTTTTCAAATATTTCCCATCTTTTTACACTTTGAAAATAGCAGAAGTTGGCTGATTAAGGCTGTAAAATGGAGAATTTGAATTTTATCCTGTTTTGCTATTCTATTTCACTCTCTTAGGCTATTTCCCATAGATACAGTGGCCTGTAATTTATATATTTAAAATAAAACTTTCCACACTCAGTTACTCTTGTGATGATTAAATTGCAATAAATCATAAGTCCATACTGGAAATATTTTGAGAGAACTATTTATAATAGAACATGTTAAAATCAAGAGATAAGCAAGCTTTTGTCTCAACAAATGCCTAAGAGCTAAGAAGAAGAAGTCAATTATTTTTTCTTCCATGGAAAACTGGAGGGCTCGGAGGATTAATTATAAAATTTACAGTTAGAAAATATTGCCCATCTGGAAAATACAAGATAATAATAAAAGAGTTAAAGTTTTTATACAATGACTATGCTATTTATATAGAGAAGAAGGCATGTGAGAAATTTCCACTAGGAGATCAATGATTTAAAGTGTTTTTCCTGTAGCACTGCAAAGCCCTTGATGACTACCATGGAGTAAATATATTGGTCCATATTCAAAGAAACTCAATTTGGCTAGCTGTGTGTCATGACACCCATGATTACACCACACACACGTGCGTGCATGAGAGATACATACACACATCCACCCATACCCACGCCATACCATTAAGCTTAAAAATTGATAGTTCATTAATTAAATTCCAGCAATTAAAGCCGGTATTGGACATCCTTCCAGAACAGAGAAATAGATACAAACAAGTTCTTTTTCCTACTCTGCAGTGACTCCCATTGTTGTCAAGAAGAAAAGCACATAAAACGGATGACTACGCAACTAGAAATGTGTGTGAATATGTTCCCAGACAAGTGCCAGAGTAGAATTACATACAGGCTACTGTGAAAACACAGGAGCAGGAGAACTTCACTTTACCTTGTCCTTATAAATGTCCTTAAATGATACAAGGGTATCATTTCTAAGGTTAATATTTCGCACACAAAAATCTGGCCATAAACTCAAATAGATTTTACTTTTTCACCCAAAGATTCTCAAAATACTCACTCAGTTTGGGGAATCTCTGATGCTTCCGGTCTGTGGCTACTCTTCTTTCTTCTTCTTTTGACAGCTTTGTTCCATCTTCACATTCTTCTTTAAAAAATTCATTATCTCAATCCCTCCTCTCTCATTATTATTTGTACCCACCCTTTTTATCATAGTAACCACCTGGAAAAAGGCCTGGCTGAATCCAAGCCATTCAACGTGTCAATTGTATTCTATGGACCGCCAAAGAAACAGGCTAGTGAGCACAATCCATGGCTTTAAACTCAACCTCGTCATCAAGACAACCCATTCTATCTGTTCTAATAACTGAATTTGATGTATATATGTTTATGATTCCCAGAGCTGTGTTTCCAAGCAGGATTTCCTTATTTATTTAGCCCTTTCATTATGCACTGAACATGTGCATTGAGGTCTTCCTTCGCCACCTTATAGTACCATATTCAACATGGATGCCATTCTCTATTTAAATGGTTAGTCAATTGTTAGCCATCAGGTCAGTTAGAGTGGCAGTGGTGTCAGTATATTTATTGAATACTGAACTTTTTATTTATAATGAAATTTCTTACAGACAGAACATTTGCAAATATTACCAGACCCAACTTCAAAGCTGTTGGTAGGGAAAAAATCCCATAGAAAATGAGAATACTTTTTTATTTACAATCCATTGAACACTTTTCTTTAAAAATTTTAAGGCCCTCTAATCTAAGTACCAAGGAAATCCAAATACAAGTATCATGAAGGAGGCATTTGTTTTAGGTTAAGAATTTTCCATCGATCAAATGGTTATTAATCAAATATCCATTTGAAACAGGAAGAAATTT
Organism: Perodicticus potto; assembly: GCA_963574655.1. Classification (NCBI taxonomy): domain Eukaryota; kingdom Metazoa; phylum Chordata; class Mammalia; order Primates; family Lorisidae; genus Perodicticus; species Perodicticus potto. Next base: position 6,824 of record CAUYRH010092018.1, on the reverse strand, counting down.
CAGTTTTCTAGACTGAGACTGAGCTTTCTTGGACTTTGTGTAGTAATTATTTGGAAGCTATTGCTGATAGTTAATTCTTTTATTTGAAGTTTATTTAAAATAAAACTCTTAATTTATTCAAACCGCATATTGGAATGTGTGTTTTGTGTGTGCATAGTAATCAGCACGAATAATAGACATGTGTTCACATCATTGGTTTAAGAAGCTAGACTTCCTCTGCCCCCATGTAGATGTCCTGTATTTCCTTCTCTTGCCTGATTGTAATGGTTAGAACTTCCAGCACAATGTTGAATAATAGTGGCAATGGTGGACATCCTTGTCTGGTTCCAGAGATATGAACAGAACCTTCTCTGACGAAGACAGATAAATGACTAACAAACATTTCAAAAAATCCTCATCATCCCTGATCATCAAAGAAATGTAAATCAAAGCCACACTGAGGTATCACCTACTTCCAGTGAGAATAGCCCACATCACAAAATCTCAAAGCTGCAGATGCTGGCGTGGGTGAGAAGTGAACACTTTTACACTGCTGGTGGGACTGCAAACTAATGCAACCTTTTTGGAAGGAAGTATGGAGAACCCTGAAAGAACTCAAACTAGACCCCCCCATTTGATCCTTCAATCCCATTACTGGGCATCTACCCAGAAGAAAAAAATTATTTTACCATGAGGACATTTGCACTAGACTGTTTATAGCAGCTTAATTTACAATCACCAAAATGTGGAAATGACCTAAAAACCACCAGCCCAGGAACGGATTAACAAGCTGTGGTAAATGCATACCATGGAATACTATTCAGCCATTAAAAAAGATGGGTACTTTAATTCTTTTGTATTAACCTGGATGGGGGTGGAACACATTCTTCTTAGTAAAGCATCACACAAATGGAGAAGGAAGAATCCAATGTACTCAATTCTAATATGAAGGCAGTAGATGACCTAATACATGGTGGGGGGCAGGGGAGGGCGTGGGGGAGAGGGATGAGAGTCACAGTGTATGGCACAGCTCTCGGGGGTGGGACTCAATTACAGGAGGGACTTTAATAACAACTGCAATCAGTGTAGCCTAATTCTTGTGCCCTCAATGAATTCCAGACAATAACAAAATGAGTTAATTAAAAAGAAGAAGATGCTAGAAACAAATTGTTGAAGAATTACAGTCATTTATCTCACCCTGGATTATCTTATCCACATCCTACCTGAATGTTAGGATGTTAGGTAACAAGAATACATGATATTAATAGTGAAGTAAAAATCATAAACATATATATATGTATATACACTAAGATCTTTGTTTTTTCTGAATATCTTCAAAACTACATTCATTAGTATCATGGATTAATTTACTGTATTCTTTGAGTGAAATGTCTTTATCTGATTTGCTAAATAATGCATATTTTGTGGAGGTAACAATAGAAAGAGAACCTCTATTTTACAAAATATTTTTAGCCTCATATTAGTTTGAAATAAGAAAAAAAGATATGCATTTAAAAATAAATTAATAAATAAAATTCCATAATTCACATTAATGTCACTATAAGAACAATTCATTAGGTTTTTAAGTCAACGTGTATGTCTTCTTGAATTGCTTGGATTTAATAATGAGCAAAGATGAAGGGGAGACACTTTTTTTTTTTTGAGACAGAGTCTCACTATGTCACCTTCAGTAGAGTGCTGTGGCATCACAGCTCATAGCAACCTCCAATTCTTGAACTTAAGCAATTCTCTTGCCTCATTCTCCCAAGTAGCTGGGACTATAGGCGCCTGCTACAACGCCCGACTATTTTTTTGTTGTAGTTGTCATTGGTGTTTGGCAGGCCTGGGCTGAGTTCGAACTGCTGGCTCCAATGTATGTGGCTGGCCTCCTAGCTGCTGAGCTACAGGTTTCGAGCAGGGACACTGTCTTAACTTTGCCTTTCGATGTGAAAAATATTTTCTGCCATTATTAAAGGACAGTTCCCATCATTTAACATTAAACTTGTAGTTTTGCATTCTCATAGTGCAAGTTAAAAAGTAGCTTTGCTACTTGTATTAGGGTTTATGTGTATTTTATTGCATGTATTGGCAGTTGAAAAAAGAAGTCCTTTAAAAAATCAAATTACCTGTATTTTGGTTTAAGAATTCTATCAGGTAGAGGCTGAGTCCTTTAACATTTAGTGTGGGGCCACAGTAAACGTAGTTCCACCATGGCAGGGTCACCGGTGAATATGTCCGTGTTAGAGGGACCAGTCATTGGTAGGCAGAGAGGCAAGTGCTTTGTGCAAATAAAGGGAAAACCATATAATTCAGCAGCAACCAAAGCCACAAGTGAGTTATAAAGTTCTCTGCTCTCAAGTGAAATTAATGACAGTATAGCTACAAATGCTTGCTGTATACTAGCTTTATTCCAGAGAGAGGGCAGAAAGGTTTTTTCTTTTATAATGGGCAGTGCAAATATTTTATTTGTTGTGAGTTCACTGTATGTCAGCTATTTTATAATCTTTCAACTAATCTGAAAATCGCTATGGAAAGCTTTCTCTACACTACTCCCTTTATCCTTTGAGCAAATATTAAATTTGAAAATAGCGTACAATTCTATATAGTGCTGTTTTGCCCAATCTTGGTTTACTTACAGGTTTAAAGAGTTTAAAGTTCAGCAATTTTTTTTAAGTGGGTGAAACATTCCAATGGTTTTTAATGAATAATTGACAAGATTTCCACGTTACTTGACTCAAAATGTGAAAACAAAACCAAACAATGAAAATCATAAAAGAGGCTCTAAAACAAAATGATCCAGAAATAAAATATTAACTTTCCTTGAAGACTTAGAATTTCATGACAGTAACCAAAATATAAACTCCTTAACAACAGGAATTTTTAAATATTTTGTTCATTTCTGCATACTGGGGATCTCAAACTGTGCTGTCCACAACTTAGATAATTACAAAAAAAAAAAAAAAATTAACTGATGAAACCACGTTCTGAAATTAAATGTGGAGTGTGTGTTTTTTTTTTCTTATTTTCTGTGAGATGTCTTTGGTAGTAATAATTAGCAACCCAATATCTCTCCCTCGAAATACAAATTCTGGGCCCCAAAGTACATATAAAATGTACAAAATTCTCTTGGTTATCAGAATAGGGAAGGAAATAGCATTAATACATTCTCTTGGTGATTAAAAGGTGTAAAGGTCTCAGCAGAGTTTAAAGAAAATCCTTCAGACTTACTATCATATGAATAAAAAATATTAGACTCATCTTTCAAGTTCTTTATTAACCCAGGTATTTGACAAAGGGGAGGAAATCCAAGTTTTAAATATGACTTTAAGGAAACCAATCATCAAAACCGTGGTGAGAAACTCTGAACTGTGTGTGTGGATCACAGAACTCTCAGAATTGGAATTAGAAAGTTAGAGGTCATTTACTCTAATCTTGTATCCGAGGAAATGATTTCTACTTCAATTACAATACACACAATTACAATACACTCATTTGTCTGGAGCCTGAGTTACTGGAAAGCTCAACTCACTAATTTATTTTCTCACTTGACTTTTATGAGAAAGAAAGAAATTACAAATAATAGGAAAGATAATTAATACATTCAGAGATGACTCTGTGGTACTTCAATGCCCTGAAGTATCTTTTTCAGTCATCAGAAAAAGACACAATTATCTTCAATATCCTTTTAATGCTAACTCTTTGGCTTTATATCCAGGCCTGAAAACTCTGTCTTACATGAATGCTCTGTGCGATGGGATTTGCCAGTGTTAGGTAAACAAGGAAACACACAACAGTGAAATAGTGCTGAAGGCCAGAGAGGGGCCCCACAGACAAAACCCAAGGAAAAGCAAAAGAGGCTGCAAGAGTCCAAGAGAAGAGTGAAAAGGGAAAGAAAAGTTTAAAGAAGCAGATAGGCTAGGATGGGACTAAAGGAATAATTGTGGAGTCTGTCAGATTGCCTTTCTGGACTCAGAGATGCTGCATTATACAATCACTTTCTCCTTGTTTCCTTACGATACTCCCCAATTCCTAGGTAACCTAAAAGGGGTCTCTGTGCCTGGAAATCTAACTTACCTAAACAAACAAACAAACAAACAAACAAAAAAACTATTCCAAGCAAACATCTGGCTAGTACAAAATTTGTAGAGTACCTCTCTTGCACAGATAATGTCAACTTTCCAGATCTTCCTGGAAATTATAGCTTCTGTTTTTGTTACTTCCATAAATACAAGTGCCTCCTTGACCTGGACATTCTTTAAAATGTGTCCAGAAAGGTTTTGATTTTTAAGGCGCATGGAGTTTAGAACCTTTCCCATCTCTCTTTCTTCTGTGCTGCCCCCTTCTTTATACCCATGCCTGCCTCGTCCACTCCCCAAGCCTTCGCGCTGGAGCACGTTCTTCATACATATCTTTTCCTATTTTCCCCTACTTTTCCCTGACCCTCGGCCCTTCATCCTCTCTCTGGTTTTAACAGTCTATAAATAGTTTAAATACAGTGCAAAAGCATATACGAGGATAAATCATGCCAACGTGTGAAATGTTGGTTGTGGAGGCTCCCTGCGCGTCACAGTAATTATTCAGCACAGGTAGTTAATGCATTCTTAAACAGTAATTATTACTACTTGCTAAGAACAGGTAAAGCTATTAAGAGGGTCTCAAAACAGAATAACCTTTAGCACATCGGAGCAATGAAAGCGTTTGCAGTGGAATTTATGGGGATTCAAATCCCAAACCGTCATTTGAAGAAAGAGCCGTTTGGGTGGTATTTTCTACCCCAGAGGATCGACTATTGCCACGGCCATATTTCACTATTACTTAAATGGCTGCTATAAAATGGTTAGTCCAAATGAACCGGAGTAGCATAGACAATAGGTCCTCTAAATTTTCTTGACTGAAACAATGCCTATGAATGAAAGCACTCTCTATAAGTCATTGCTAAATGTGAAATAGTAGAAAATTGTGTGAGCTTAGCAGGTCAAACTCTGATTTGATACCCTGTGTTGTCACTTACCATCAGGCGACCTTGACTTCATCTCCTTGACTACAATTTTCTCATCTGTAAAATTGGAACAATAAAACTGACTTTGCGGAGCTACAAGTAGGATAAAGTGAGATACTTTTTCAATGCAGTTAATTTAAAAATACCTTACTTTACCCCTAATCGTGTACACAATCAGGGATCACCAATAACTTTTTATTAAACTATGAGTCTTTTTTTCTCATTTTATGATCCTGATTTATTTGTATTCAGTTTCATGTTTAAGTTTCTTACTTTGAAAATATTGAAAGCCCCAAGAAATATTAAAATTAATTTTCGTGAGTAATCAAAATCACACAAAATATTTTCTAATTAATAATTTGTCCATGAGGCATCTTTCTAAGCCTCTCGGATCCCACCCATTTAATTGATTCAATAGGAAGAATTTTCCTTAACATCACAGATGGCCCTTTATTTACCTCTTTAAACACTGGTTTAACTTGACCTTGCATTTATGTGTTATATTTTTGCAAGACAAATATGTTGGAACAAATAACACATGCAATAAATACTGGATAGCAAGAGTTCTTTATTGTTTAAGGTTTTTTTTTAAATTTTGGTTTAGTAGTCCCCAGCTGGGTTTGAACCCATCAGCCCCAATGCATGTGGCTGGCACCCTAACCACTGAGTTACAGGCGCCGAGCCTATTCTTTAAGATTTTCAATAGTTCATTCAAACATTGATTTGAATAAACCAATTATTTATCATTGATAAATAATTATTGATTATTTATAATAAAAACATTGAGAGTTACAGAAAAGAATGCATAATTTCTACTCCTAAGAGCTCAAAATTAAGCTACCCGACTCTATTTATAGTGGACTGAATTTGTCAAGTGCATATTGAAGGACGTCTGTGTACAGAGAAATATAGTAAATGTTGTCGGAGATATAAAACATAAGAGAATACTTCATTCCTCGTGTTTGGTATAATTGCCAAGGTGTTATATGAGAGCATACAAATAATCAGTACATATAAGGTTTTAACTTCCAATGACAGTGATACTAATTTTTAAGCTTATAGAGCATTTGCACTGTACCAAACATGCTTTTAGGTTCCTAGCTATATTATAGCTATGTTAGGTATTGTTATTATTTGGATTGGATGCACAATGAAACTGCAGTGCTGATGTTAAATAACTTTTTCAATATCTTACCATATGGTTCCTAGGTTTAGCAGCCCAACTTAAGCACAGTGATACATTGCCTCTTTTAACTGATACATGTAAAAAAATTCTAATACATATGGTTGTATATAATATATATGGTGTATCTAACACCTGTAAAATTACTTGTAGTCTCCTAATAGTTTTTAAGGGTAGTATATGGATTGAACTGTACATGGTGGAAAGTTGTGACAGGCTGAGCTAGAGGGTGGAGTGGACTTGGGGATGACAGTGTTGCAGTCTGAGGGGACAGCGTGAACAGGGGAGCTGCGGGGAGAAGCTACAAACAGTGTCTACAAACACTGACAGATTCTATCTGGATGGGGAAAAGGCTGTGAGGCGGGAGGAGTGGAAATTCAAGGTGGAGAAGATGAGAGGGAAGAAATTCTATTTTTTTTTATTAAATCATAGCTGTGTACATTAGTGTAATCATGAGGTATAGTGTCCGGGCTTCATATACAATCTGAAATATTTTCATCCAACTGTTCGACATAACCTTCCTGGGATTTTCTCATTTATTGTGTGAAAACATTTGTGTTCTGCAATTAGTAGGTTTCACCTGACCTTTCCGTTCTAAAATTCTACAACAAAAAGGACAATTTAAATCTTTTAAAAGGATACAGCTCTGAAAGCACAGAACAC
>CAUYRH010092017.1:0-36945 GCA_963574655.1 Perodicticus potto | reverse complement strand
AACTTAGAAGGGTACAGGCAAAACTTACTAAATGCAGAATACAAATGTCTTCATACAATAACTAAGAAAATGCCATGAAGGGTATGTTAAAGAGTTTGATGAAAACACTTCAGATTGTATATGAAACTAGCACATTGTACCTCCTGATTGCACTAATGTATGTAGCTATGATTTAATTTTAAAAAAATTACAAAACTATTTGCTTCCAACAATTAGAAATGGTATATAGAAAAGTACCTGAAATAATTATATTTGCATAATATAATGTAAAGTTTATACCCAGACAATAAATGTGTAGTTGACAGGTTAGTGAAGTGAAGGATGGTGGGAAGCATGCTGGAAAGTACTAATTTTCTCTTTCTGCATGGAAAATAATCAGAAATTTACACTTAGTGTATAGAGTTAAAAAGGCTACCAACAGAGCAACCAAATAATCCATAATTAGTAAACTAGAGTCTGAACCATCTAGAATCAAACAAGAATGATCTTGTTTTTCTCTAAAAACTAGCTTCAATCATGCTCTTCCCTGCCCTTCCATTACTAATATCAGAGCTGATCCCTTAGTTCTCTGGTCAATTTCACTTACAGGAACAAACCTAATATTTGTAATAATGGACTCACAAATTAAAAAGGTATACTTTAGTCTAAACCAAAACTTTAACTCACATCCTGTTCAACATTTCCCTTCATCTCAAGGATTTCTCCTTGTGAACTCTGAGCCTTTGATCAAAGGAAAAGCTCCCAGTCAACATCCTGTTACAAACAATCAACAAAACTTGGGAAGGGCACAGGTAAAAAGTATAAATGAGACAAATTTCTCCTTTCATACCATGAAAAGAAATTGTCATGGCTTAAAGTTATATCAATGAATAGAAGTATAAATATATGCTTAAAAATTACAATGGTAACTACCAGTATACCTAAAAGCAGAAATAAAGTTACCCTAGAGAGTGGGACTGTGAAGAGGTAACTTTTCTTATCCATTGTAGAGCCTGCAACCATTTTCACCTGTGCATATATTACATTCATGCTAATAATCAAATGATGAAAATAATAATAAAGCATAATATTAGAAGGAGGAAGAAATAGTTAAAAATGTCAAACTGTCAACTACTGCCGAGAAGTCAAAGTAAAATAAGAATTGAAAAATAATCACCGGATTTAGCAATATGAAGGTCTCTGTTCACATTAACTAAGAAAGTTTTGGTGGAGTAATGGGAGCTGATGCCAAACTGAAGCAGGTTGAGAATGAGTAGGGAGTCAGGAATGCAAGACAGTAAATATCAACTCTCTTTCTCAAGATAGCTGACTTCAAGGAGAGCAGAAATAAGATTATAGTTAGAATGTGGAGTCAATACTATTTTTAATCTTTGCCATTGCTGCTTAACCATATTTAAATATAGATGCCAAAGAAAGACCAAGCAGAGCAGGTTGAGTTGGATGATTTGGGAAGGAGAAGGTATGCTAATAAACTTCCTGAGGGGTAGAAGAAATAGAATTAGAAGTAAGAAGTAGAAGATGGAACCTTAGCTGGGAGCTAGGATCGTTCGTTATTTGTACTGGAGAACTGAAGAGAAAATGAATGCAAACTCATTTGTCTATGAGTAAGCACATAGATTTGGTGAAGAAAAGTTGAGAAAATTTGCCTAGTGGTTTCTACATACTCTCCGAAGAATGTAGGAAAGGTACATCTAGGAGTTTGAGAAGAATAGAAAATTGTGGAATATTTTCTGCACAGAATATGACATAGTTGACCGGTAAAGTGTGGCAGGCTCGCTGTGTGAAGGGTCCAAATAAGGAACTTGTGAATTTATGTTGGCAGCGTCTGCCAAGTTCACGATGATGTTCCGTTAGCGGTGCTTGTTTGCTCGTGCGCATCCTCAGAGAAGGCAACTATTTAGGGGGCTGCGTGGCTGGTGTTTTGCCAGAGAGATGTAACGAAAGACAGAGAGGAAGTCAATTTTGCCTATTTTTAGGGAAGTATTAAAATTGGTATAAATGAGTAATTTGTGAAAAACAACGTAACATTCTATTTTCCCGTAACTGAACTTGATTCCAGTTTCAATCACTATTTAGCATGAAGCAGAGTTTTTTTATTTTTTAAAAAATTATTAAGACCTGTATCTATGCTGCATAGGAAGGAGCGTGAAGCCTGGAGAGCAATGACGACGAGGGGGAAGACAGAGTGACTGAGCCTGATTCCCACCAGTGGATGACTGTGGGGCTCTGGATGTTCTCCATAACCGGATAATGCAGGGCCTGAAGGTGCTCATTCCAGATGGTCTACACGGGGGAAGGCAGGGGCTGACAATTAGCGACTGCCTGATGCAAAAGCTGACCGGAATAATAAGGGCACGTCTTGGCAAGTGCAATATCCAAGGGCCTTTCCATCCTTTTTTGCCATTTCCAGCTTTCTCATATGATTTCATTTCCATAAGGAAGATACTTGGTCATTGTACTACTTTTACTGGACACTTTAAAACTAATGCCACTTTCAATTGTTCTTTCCAAGACAAGTGAAATTATTTCCAACTCCACAAGCAAGGTGGTATTTAGTAGTCTAAATCTCTCTCCTTTATTTAAAATTGTTCTCTGTCTCTAACATTAGTTATACAACTGTCTACCCTTTGCATTTTAAGTAAATCACAGGCACAAAAGCTTCCTTAGTTGAGTTGTTTCTTAATCCTATCAACTCAAGTCAGAGTCATCTTTTTCCACCCACATACACTTAGCTTTCAAGTCTAAAATCCAAAGAAACATTTAAATTATTGAAGTCAATCTTCTGAGACAGGATTTGTCACACTGTAAGGCAAATGATGATTTAAAGAAATCCCACTGTAAATTTGAACTTATACTGGCTAGCCAAAGCTCTTTTCCAAATCAAATCAGTAAAATAGTGTTCATAATGTTCTGATCCTTTAATGAGAAAATAGGAACATTATTTTTATGTTTTATTTTATTTATCACTCCCATAATATAGAGTTCATAATAAAAAGAAAGTTTACAAATAGAAGTTAATATCTGTTCTGCTTAAAACCCTATGCCATGTGACCTAGGTTTAAAAAATAGGAAGTCACATTTTTTGCCATATAAGTTCTAAATTCTCTGATATGGATGAATCAAATACACAAATAGACCTTCAATCAGCACTTGAACTAAGTGGCAAAGGAGTATTGCAGTGTGATCTAAAGCAGTGATAGGCAGAATTAAAAAGATATGAAGTGGAAATGAAATATCTAATTAGGCAGAGATGAAGGACCACAACAAGACTTCACATTTTGCAGGCTGAGTCAATGAAAGAAATGTGTCATATCTGGCAGAAATTGGATATTTAGGAATCATGAGTTATTTTGTGGAGGAAGGTGGTAAATCCGTTTTGAGAAATTTTTAGTTTAAAGAAACTGTGCAGGCAGCACCTGTGGCTCAAGGAATAGGGCACTGACCCCATATACCGGAGATGGCAGGTTCAAATCCAACCCAGGCCAAAAACTGCAAAAAAAAAGAAAGAAAGAAAGAAACAAACAAACAAACAAACAAACTGTGCAACATGCAAATAATGGTGTCTAGCAGGCGGTTGGAAAAGTGTAGCCAGAGCTTTACAGCAGTGCTGTAGAACTAAGAGTCATTTGCACGAAGCCATAAAAGCTGCTACAATCTTAAACGATGAGAATTGGATAAAAACAATGTGTGCACAGAGAACAAAGGGAGTGATGTTGGGATAGAAATCTCAGGTATCATGGGAAGAAGAAAAAGACAGATCAAAAAGAGAGAGCAAAAGACATAAATACAAACAAAATGAGTGGTTGTAGACAGCCAAGGAGCCAAGTTATCAAAGAAATCAGAAGAGAAAAAAAATTCATTCAGAACAATGTGATTGACTCTGTCAAACACCACAGAGATTTTGGAAATAAATCACTTCCTAAATCACTCAGTATTGTTGATCTTGAGAATATAGAGTATGCTACTCCCAATAAGAGCTATTTAAGGTCAGCATTAATTAATTTTCAATCTAATAATTATATTTTAATTTTCTCTTCAAGTTTAAAAAAGGAACATACACATAAAAATGGTGAGTCTCTGAATTTATCTAGGTTGAATTTTTCCTCTGCAAGGCAGGGATGACATGTCCCTGGAGAAGATGCCTCCTTTTCTCATCCTTTTCTTACAATTGCTTCCAAGCACATGTCAATTGTCTCAGGAGACGCCTTCTCCCAAGTCAATGTCGGCTGAAAGTCTTCCCTGATTGTCAGCTTTAGTGGCTCCACACCCCAAACCACTCGGAGAAAAGGTTGAGAACCAGGGTCATGAGTCATAGCTGCTAAGGTTCTGAGGAGCACTGGCACTGAAAATTGAGATGAACTAAACAGAAAAGAATATAAAAATTCAGAGAAATGAGTTTCTAAATATCATGTCACTTCCTTGAGGAGCTATTTAGGGAAAAGCACCACTTAAAATAATACCATCTAAAATCCTCTTATTTAACTTATCCTAAAACTGACATTGTTGATGTACAAGTTACAGATTAATATAATTCTGTTAATTTTTTAAAGCCAAACCATGAGGTTATTATTCCAGTCCCAAAATCGTCTTTCTCAAGAAGGCTTCAAAGATTTGGCACATGGGGTAGTATCTTTTCAGAGTCTTTTCTCTGTATTTCAAAGAGTCTCCTATTTAAGATAGGCAAGGAAATCTCTGTGGCTAATATTTTCCAGTAGTCTATTTTTATCAATAGTGGCAAAGAGAAATCTTAGTATCATGCATACATCCAATTAATTCATGTTTGGGCAGTGCCTGTGGCTCAGTGGGTAGGGTGCCAGCCCCATATATCAAGAATGGCAGGTTCAAACCCGGCCCCGGCCAAACTGTAACAAAAAAATAGCTGGGCGTTGTGGCAGGTGCCTGTAGACCCAGCTACTCGGGAGGCTGAGGCAAGAGAACCACCTAAGCCCAGGAGTTGGAGGTTGCTGTGAGCTGTGACACAACAGTACTCTACCAAGGGTGATAAAGTGAGACTCTGTCTCAAAAAAAAAAAAACAATTAATTCATGTTTGCAATTTATATGTACATTGTATTTACTTCTTTGACAAAGGTGATACATAAAAAAATATTTAACAACTGGTTAAATAACTAGGGCCTGCAAGAGAAGCTAAGATAACCCACCAGGTTAGAAAGCTCTTGGCAAAGCTCAAAAGATAGCCATTTAACCATGAAGAGAAAGGTATTCCAGTATTTTTTTTAACAAATAGTAAGACCCTACTAGCTAGATTTCCACCCTGCACAAACTTTTTATTTGAAAATGATTCCCCTTAAATCCAAACTCTTATTTTTTCAAACCCAAGAGAAGTTTCCATCTGCTTTTCTCTACTTGCCAGGTTAACCCGGCTATTAATGACGTCCACACTCCATGACTCAGTTCTGGCCAGTTAGAAAGTGAAAACGGGAGCAAGCACGTGGTGTCACTTTCCACTACAGATTACTTTGCCTTCCCTACATTTTTTCCCCCACTGTTTGCCCTGAAAATTTATCCACACAAAAGAAGCCAGCAAGAAAACATGTCCTCAGAGCTCTTGAGTCACATAACTCAGAAATTTCTAATGAACAGAAGTTGAAGGGATAAAGATAGTCTGGGAAGAAAGAACAATATATTTTTAGTGATGCTGTTACAGAAATCTCTCGGCCGGGTCCTTGGTCTTGGAAATTCAATGAATGAATTCATGTACCACCACGAGTAAGTGACAGTACAGATTTAATTAGAGATAGGACAGCAAAAAAAGGAAAGCCTCTGGGTCAGCAAATGGGGAATGGCGAGCAGATAGCCTGTTTTTGACTTCTGTCTAGGGGTTTACACACAGCTTTTCCTACCCTGCAGGCAGGGGGTTTGGGGAGATGCGATGTATGTCTAAAATGGGTCATAACCATTAGGCGTCAGGCGCCTGTGGGCAGAAACTTATTTTAAAATTGCCCTTATGTAGGAATGTGGTCCTGCCTAGGGCATCCTGCCCTTCCTGGGAGTGGGGTCCAGATGAAACACTTATTAACTGGTATGTGAGCCTGCTTAGGCCCAGAAATTGTCCAGCTCTGAGCAGGGGGGAACCTGCCTCAATGCTGACCACAAACCTATGCCTTGGATATTACCATTTCAAAGAGCTTGGGCCAGTTTTTTAAATCATGTTTACCACTTTTTGGTTCACTCACTGTAGTCTGTAACTAGAGCCCATTATGTCATGTTTTTATATAAAGCTTAAAAGTACTTACACTCTGAAAAAGTAAGAAAGTCAACAATAAGAATAAATGCAAGGTGCGAAGTAGGGAAGTATGGTATCTACTGGATTAATATACTTTCTTTGTGCTTTTTAAAATTATAGGGAAAAAGTAATTCAAATAAAGATTTTGAAAAAAAAATAATTTGGAGACCATCTTTTAGCTTTAAATGAACAGTCCCTCATGCAAGAGAAGGTGTATTTTTTCCTGAGATAAGTCAGCTAAGAGAAAGTCAACTTAAGTGTGGCCATCCTCAGAACTTTGGAAACTGAGAAATTAAGTGCTGTCTCTTGAAAACAGAATTTTAGTGCATTATCACATTGTTTCTCTTCTCTTGCTGTCTGCAAGCTCAACCTAGTGTCTTCAAAACCCAAATGCAAACATTTTTTATTATTAACGTCTAGATGTATGTTTTATTGTTCAAGGAAAACACACACCCCCTCCAATTTACAAAATCACAAAATAGAAAGCAGGAAAAGATTCTCTCATTCATATAATAAATATATGTTTTGCAAGCTTAGATTTTTTCATTCCAAACTTCATATCACAGATAAGAATACTAAAACCTAGAGATTTTAAATATCTTAACTAAATTCACAAATTTGTCCTGAAAGGCAGAAATAGTCTGAATTGAAGGAAACTAATTCAGTTTAAATCTAGTTCGTAATATAGTGACTTTCCTTCTTCAGAAACTATTAATGTAGAAAAAAGTCTGCTGTTACAGATGTGCGGTGTGTATCTTCCTACAGTAAAGAATTTTATTATGGTGATGTTTGGGGTCCTCGTAACTGGAACTATGGCCCTCAGATCAGCAGCACCTGAAAATTTGTTAAAACATGCAGAACTTCAAATCCTATATCAGAACACCTGAATCATTTCCGCATTTTAACAATATCCTCCAGGTGATTTGGATATGAGTTAGTTTGAAAAGCACTGTTTCAGTGATCTTGGAAATAACTTCTAATCTTAAAAATCTATGAGCTAAAATATGTGTTTCTTTTTTTTTTTCAGAGACAGAGTCTGACTTTGTCCCCCTCAGTAGAGTGTCCTGGTGGCACAGCTCACAGCAACCTCCAGCTCTTGGGCTTAGGCGATTCTCTTGCCTCAGCTTCCTGAGTAACTGGGACTACAGGCACCCACCACAACACCCGGCTATTTTTTGTTGCAGTTTGACCAGGGCCAGGTTCGAACCCGCCACCCTAAGTATATGGGACTGGCAACCTACTCACTGAGCCACAGGCACCGCCCCCTAAAATTCATCTTTCAATGATATCAAAGGCATGTATTATTATTCAAAGCAAGTTTGGTGTAAATATTTCTAAAAAGTAAAGAATCCCTTTTAAAACAAATTATCTCCTATTTATTTTAGGAGTTAATAGGGAATTTTTTGTATATGAACTTCCTGTTGCCTAAGATGAGGCCAGAATAGGAATCACAGAGGCAGAAGTGTGAAAAAACAAAATGCTATCAAAAGAAAATATCAGACAAGCAGTATATAAATTGCTCTTATGTGGAAATGCATTGGCTCTGCTGTTTATTAGTTCAAAGCTGATTTATGCAGAATGTATTTTAATCCAGTCAGAAGTCAGTGAAATTACCTCTGCACTATTTATAGACAGTAAACTCTCTTTCCATTAATTCCAAAGAAAAATTTTTCTTCTTCAAGAAAAACATTATTTTACAAATTTGCAAGTCTCTATTTACACATAAGTAATTGCTATGTAAGTAAGAGCAAGTATTGTTATGTTTGTACACTTGACTAATTGCAAACGATTCTTAGCTAGTAATTAAAGTAACTTTAAAAAGGCAACATTTGGTTTACTTGGTTTGCCTGGCTGTGCACAGAAAAGTAATAAAACTATTTTTAAAATCAGAAGACTATCCGTGAATTTAGACAAGTCAAAATCAGACTGGATTGCAAACTTTTAACTGATGGCTCCTTTACTATCTGAATCTTTTCTTCGCCTAAGATCTTTGGAAGAACTGAAGGACACTATTACTTTCAAGTCCACATTGCCTTGGAGGTGTTCTCTCATCATCCTCCTTCCAAGAGTAACCCTATTTTTAGCTGCTATTTCCTGTCTGCAATAACAAGTTTTGGTGCACATTTTGAGGACTTTGCCTAAAATACAAATGTTGCACCCAGAATTGAAACCAGCTTTTGTAGTGTAATGCAGACCTCTTTTGGGCATTACAACGAAAATACTCTTTCACACATGCCTGAAATTTCCACAGCTACCTGCAGTATTTCCACTAACCTCCTAAAAGAGGCATCAGTCTAGAAAATTCATGTGTTTTTATTATTACCACCGTTGGAACACCATAAAGACTGCAGTTTGCCAATTTCTATGGTCCTGTGTCATGTTATCATTTTAAAAATCTAAATCACCATAGCAAATGTAATCTCATCTGACTCTTACACAGTCTCTGGACTTTAAAGTTTTCAAACAGTATGACACAACCTCAGTGGTGCATTTGGCACGTACTCTTGTTGTGTATTTATTTCATGTCATTAAAAATATTTCATTAAATCAAGAGTGCTAAGGTCATTGATAACCAAAGTCTGCTGGCCGTTTTCTTCCATTGTTCATTTAGCCAATATATTGTGTTTGTGTTTTTAGGGGTCTTGCGTAACATCTCCTTTCTAAGTTTCTGAAAGAAAGTTATGAGCAGAATTACACCTTAACAAGAGTGATCACTCACTTCGATAAATGAGTTCTTTCTTATAATCTAAATGGCATTAGAGCAAAATAAATATTTTGTAGCCTTCTCTGGAATGCTTTGCAGTATTGAGGAGTGGATGAATAAGGAAGCAAGTTAAAAGTAAACAGCACTTGTACACAGTTTCATAGTTGTCTCTTAGGGATGCTATTTTATGAAGCTCTTTTGGAAAAGAAATTATCTTCTGACTGCTCTTACTGTGCAAATATTACCTCAGATAAATGCCATATTTTGACTAAATAAGTCCGCATAAACATAAATTTGTTTTATGTTGGTGTCAGTAGGTTTTCTGCATTAATTTAAAACTCAAACCACAGTTCCCCTTAACACGCTCTATAAAATGGTATTCATGACTTCATACAGTAAGGGTGATATTTTCCTTTATAAATGCCACATAAAATCTGTGGTAAATTTTTAAATAGAAAAATTGTGAAAATCCCAACATCACCACAGATTGCCCACCATCCTCTGTCCAATAAATTCTAACTTTAGGTTTTTACTCTCTGACAGAATTCCTTTACAGTCTTGAGGAGGAAAAAAGCAGCCCCTTTTATTTTTTTCTTCTACATTTGTCTGTGTGACTTTCTTTGGAGAATTCATGGAAGACAACATTACAATTTATATCTGCACAAGGAAAGCTTAGAGAGTACATCTTCTCTAGAAATAATACTCAGAAAACTTAAAATAGAATTTTGCCATATAGACATAAACACATGAAAATAAAATTTTGAAATGTACGTTTATTTACAAAAATATGCTGGACACTGAAGCAGCTAATCTTCCACTGGAAAAAAAATAAACGAATAACCCTGAATGGCATGTATTTTAAATTGACTTTAAATATCATAGTCATGAATAAGAGTTTATCAAGCCTAGAAGGTTAAAGCTTGACTTATCTACTTTTTATGGTAAAATAAAAGTTTTTCAGTCAATTACCAAAATTAATGATTGCTGCCAAAATGTAGGAATTCATTTAAATAGCTACAAAGATATTACGTTTAACTGCATACTAAAGTATTAGAAACAGTAGATCCTCATGCTTAGGACTGAAGAAAAGGAAAACCATGTTGTCATATATTACACAGTTCGCAACAAAATATCAGTGCAAAGTTTGGTGCCCCCCAAAAAGGACAAGAGTGAGCAGATAGCTAATACTATAATTGTAATCAGCTCTGGGTTTATATGTGTGGTAGCTTCTTAGGCTCACTGACTTATATTCTGAAATACATTCATTTAAAAGGGACCAGTTCCTCTGTTGCATACGAAATTGAATTTTAGTTTCTATTTTATTAGCTAAAGTAAGTTATCACCTTGGCATCCCATGATATCATTTCACTTCACTTAACAGGCTTCTAGATCTTTCCATTCCACATACACAATGCTCTTTCTCCCCTTTTATTTTTGCAACTGTTCTAGATAAAGATTTGGGGAGGTAAAAATATTTTGTACACACAAATTATTTCCTACTCATGCTTATGAAACTAAGTCTGTAATTTTTTGCCTCCCAATATGATATCTAAAAAAAAATACAAATTAAATCTATACCCTGCCCAGTAGACTATTAGAAGTTGTTTCTACTGCTGTGTCCTATATAAAACATATACTCCAGACTATGAGATCTGAAAACACAGAATAACAAAAATTGTGGTCAGTAGTGAAAGGGAGATCTTTCACATGGTAGTGATTTCCCCATTCACCAATTAAAACAAGACACCCCATCTTCTCTTCTTTAAATGGATGATAATTATAACAAAGGATTTTTTGAGTAGGAGGTAAAGAGAATCTGGTGATCATCCTCAAGGCTTCTCGCGGACGTTAAATTTCCCCCTAATGAGGACCAGACCAAAGAAACACACCAGTATGCTTCATAGTCTTTTGGAATATTTGGGCATCTTAAGGAAAAACTAGCAATTTTGTCCTCTGAAATCACAGTAAAAAAACTATTTATTCAAGTTTTTGCTTCGGAAAAGGAAAAAAGCATACAAAACGCATAGCCCGTTCATGTTGTCATTTTCCTTCCTTTATCTATCATATGACCCTAAAGTTAAAAATTAATTATAACAGTAACAGTTATAGCTAAAAATAAATGATTACATTTTGACTTATGGTTTGATGTTGTCAAAGCTCATTATATCTCAGTCTAACTCTTTAATTTGCTATTGAGTTGCAGAGTTTGTCTGGCTTTTTAAATGCAATTTATGTTTTCTTTATTTGTATATTAATTATTAAAAACAAAAGAACATTAAAATCAACACACACAAAGAAATATCCTTCAGTAGAATGCTTTCTTTGGCTCTAATGATTTAAATGCTGATGAGATAGACAAACAGCAGTTTTAAGAATATGAAGCTATAAATGTGAAAGGAGAAGGTAAAAAGACAGAATGATATAACCTGTCAGTGTCAAATATTGCCTACCCATTGCCAATGGGTAATACCATCACTGCAGGTGTATTGTAGTCCATATTGTGAATAAGCACCAATTACCTCCCCTCCTTACCTCAAGATGAGTCAAAGGACAAAGTAAAAGCTGCTCTGTGGACACTTCTCTTTAAAAAAAAAAATCGTTTCCCTGAATCAACTAATAGTGAATGTGACCTAGTTAGAAAGTATGTTCACAAAAGTCATCTTTAGTCTTTGCCTTTTAGAAGTGAAAGTTTATTACTTGAGAAATTGAGGCAGGAGGATCTCTTCAGCCAAGGAGTTCAAGGTTGCTATGTGTTATAATTGCACCTGTGAATAGCTATAGCACTCCAGGCTGGCAACAAGGCAAAAGGTCACATCTGTAAAAAAAAAAAAAAAAAAAAAGTGAAACTTCATTGACAAAATGACAATATTATAAATATGGATTAAGTCAGCAACCATAAAGATGCTCCAATGTGTCTAATGTCTAAATTATAATTTAGTTTTCACTTAATAGTTTCATTAAATAATTTTTGATGCAGGTAAGCAAATAGTCCTGTATTCCTTTTTTTCCCCAATACAACCAACTTTAAACTCAGAGAATTGGAAATAATAAAATCTGGAAGAAGAAAATCTAAATTATAAACCATTCTTTTACTGGATCCATGACTCACCTTTGGCAAAACCGAGTCCTTTCTTCCACAATAGGTTACATATAAGGTAGGTATAATTTACAGGTATTAGTGACTTAATACAGCATACATTCTCCTTGAGTATTTGCATTTTAAAAAATTAAGGATAAAAAGCTTAATGCAAAGTAATAAACTATGAATCACAAAATTCTTTTCTATATTCTTTTTTTTTTTTTTTTTTTTTTTGCAGTTTTTGGCCCGGGGCCGGGTTTGAACCCACCACCTCCAGTATATGGGTCTGGCGCCCTACTCCTTTGAGCCACAGGCACCACCCATCTTTCTTATATTCTTTTAGAACATAATGAAATTATTTTCTTCTCCTAAGAAACCGATGTTAATTTTTTTGTAGATCATGAAAATAAACTTGTTCTAATGACCAACAAATTCAGAGCCAAATTTATAGGCCATCTTTTTTTTTTTTAATAATTTTACTAAGTCATAATTGTGTACATTGGTGCAATCATGGGGCACAATGTGCTTACTTCATATACAATCAGAAATATTTTGATCACACTGTTAGAGATAGCCTTCATGGCATTTTCTTAATCATTATATGAAGACTTTGATATTCTACACTTAATAAGTTTCACCATAGGCCACCTTTATTAATTTTTCCAGATCCAGGGCCTATGTTTGCCCATTCCTGACCTCCTCTTACAGTTTATGTTCTCTGGTCCTGAATTTGTATAAGCTGACTTGCTCTCAGGAGAATGAAATCATGTGCATCATACCAGGGCCATCTGTGTCTTCTAAGATTTCGTCCCCACCATTGCCACCTCCCAATCTCATCTCCCCACAAATGATCTGGAAGTTTTCTCTATTCAGCTTTCTTCCTGCCAAACTTCAGCTTCCATATGTATAATATATCTTTCTGCTACTTGAAAAAAAATTAACTCAGAGCCGTCTTAGTAACACTGTGAAATAAGATCAGTCTGTGGGTTTTCCCTCTCTCTTTCCCAGTTCTACCAGTCCTGTTTCCTGAACCCCCAGCACAAGGACTTTGTGCTTCTACTCAGCCTTTGACATTGAGTCAAGCCAATTTCTCTTCAAATGCAGATGGATACTGTTTTCCACTTTACACAGAGCTTGTACCCTACCTCAATTACTCAAGTGAAAAAATAAATTCCCTACAAAGTGTGCATGTGTTTCCCAAAAATACATTATCTATTGAATTCACATTAATTGTATGTAAATATTTCAGGAAAACCTCTCCTAGAAAAAGCTTTTAGTTTCATTTGTAGTCAAAAAGTAAGTGGGGAGGGTTTTTCTTTCTTTCTTTTTTGTTTTTATTTTAAACATAAACCATTAATTGGTCTAAATATCTTAGTAGAGTTTCCACATTTCTAATTAAATTCCAGAAGGGATTCGCTTTTTAGAAAAAAACACTTTCTAATGCCCTAAATTTAAATTAAAACAGATGAAATGCTGTGTTTTAAGGTAAGCCAAGCATTACTAATATGCCTTCGTAAAGGTCCAGTCAATTCACCCTCAGGTTGCATCTTATTGCCAGTCAGCAGGAGTGGCTACAGTTCTACATGCTAAAGATTTTCATTGTATCCTTTGTACAATTTTATCAACTTATTAGTGTGTTTAGATACCTTCCCACATGACCTTAATTTTCTCTCATTAGCTTTTAGCCCTTGTATGCCCCTATTACATTCATTCCTGTTTGTCTTTAGAAAGTACTTTTAAACAACTTGAAGCTAACTTAGAGCATAAGAGTTTTATTTGTTTTATGTTTGTATTACATTGAATAATAATTTCTCCAAACTTCTATTTTGGAATACATGCTACTTCCTTTCCCCTCTAGATATACAAAATGGGTTTAATGAATTTTCTTTCCTTATTTGAGACTTTAGAAAATAATAATTAATCACCATTATTTAGTAGGCAATAATTATGGATGCAATAGGTACAATCAATTAACTCAAATGATCTCACAAATAAAAGGGTTTTCTGAGTTAGCACTGTAAAACTTTTATAGCCCTAAATTTTCTCCTGGTTATTCTACTGTTAATTATTTAAACATTATCTCAGCAAAAGTACAGATGTCATTTCACATATGCTCAACTCATTAACTTAATAATTAGATGAGAAAGCAATAAAAAGACAAAACATGTCATTTTCTAAATATTCGAATGAAATTTTTTTACATACTGTATGAAAATTCACTTACTTGATTATATACTGTAATTACTATTATTTTGAAAATTCATACAAATAAAAGGAGCCATATCATAGCCAAAAAGACTTCCTAAATGTTATGAAATTTGATCTGGGTAAGACAATATTTTATAATAACATTAACTACAACTATCTCTATTAAAAATATAGTATACTCACTTAGGTGGAAAGTTTTCAGTTCAGCCCCTCAAATATTGCCATTTTAGAAACACTCTATAACTAAGTCGTTAATTATCAACTGATTCCCAGCTGGTCAACTGATTATAAACTACTTTTTGCCTACACAAATACATTAGGCCAACAATTTAAGATTAATTGCCGTAGTATTTGAGATTTTCTTTAAGGTTAATCTAAATTTAGAGCTGACATTTTTAAAATTTTTCTAAATGGCCATTCATCACAATGACTAGTCAATATAATTAAAGTCATGAAACCAAATCCTGTAAGTAGACAAGGGGCTGCAGCTGGCAATCACATTGGTTTAGAGGTGGGAAAGTACAAGTTGTCTTTTTAACTGAAACCACAGTGAGATCAAGAAAAGAAAAGAACTCCAAAGCACATTCCACATGAAAATATGTGACCAAAAGAAGTCATTTGCATACATAAAAGTGCTTTCAGACAAAGGTGGATGCATAGAACCTTCTATGAAGAACCCAGATTTGGTTTACGGGGAAATTGACATAGATTTCTGGCAAATCTTTCAGAATCTATCGTTAAATTACAAGCTATGTAGAAAGCTGTTAGCAAGACAGTTAACTTTATGGTTGATAATTTTAAGACTTGTTTAAAAAAATAAGTTTAGCACTGCAAATAAAAGGAATCAATTTTCCTTCTTACAGACAAAAAGGTTTTGTTATACTTCCAGATCTGTGTCACCTCCTGCCTGAAACGCTTATTTAGAACAGCTCTTTTGTGTTAATTGTTTTTCAAGTTTCACTACATGATCTCAGGAACCTCTAGAGATTTAAATCATCACAAATAATGACAGAGGCAGATTGGTGTGCTATCAAAGCAAAGATTCATATTACTAATTCGTATTACTTACATTCATATTTGTAATGCTAGTTATAAATAATAATAGCATATTAAAGAGTTTTATTAGAAAAAATATTGCCTGAAAAACTGCCTCTATCAGGTTAACCTTCTAAAATTCCTAAGACAAATCAAATTATTTTTACAAAATCAAAGCCAAGAGCTGACTCTATTTATAAAAATCACCAATAACAGTGCAACTATTTGTCCTTTTAACATTTTAAAATGATCTTCTGTCCTCTTTTGTGTTTTAGCTGAATTTGTGTGCAGTATTGTTGTTCCAGCTTAAAAACCTCCTGTGTGGCAAGGGCTTGGTAGCCCTGGGGAAGACAGTGAACAGTGTTAAATTCAGTGCCATGTGGTAACATAAGGAGAGCATGAATAATATTTGGAGATCTAGCACACCTTAGTGGAAACAATTATTATTACAACTACTTTGAAATTTACATTTTAAATTCCATTGTTTGTGAAATTGTGTTTCTGTTAAAGAGAGGGACTTTGTTCAGGCTGTTTTTTTCTTAATCTAATATGTTTCTTCCCCAAGCTCCCAAGAATAAAAAAATATATTTGTTCACAAGTTTCTAAAACCAAAACTCATGATATCTTTTCCAAATTTGCATAAAAGAATGATACAATTCCTCAGAGGCTATCAAATTAAAGACCCTTTTATTTGCCATCACAGTCATATTTTTCTTATAAATTAGTCATATACAGGCTCAGCGCCTGTGGCTCAACGGGCTAAGGTGCCAGCCACGTACAACTGAGCTGACGGGCTTGAATCCAGCCCGGGCCCGCCAAACAACAGTGACGGCTGCAACCAAAAAATGGCCGGGCGTTGTGGCAGGCGCCTGTAGTCCCAGCTACTTGGGAGGCAGAAGCAAGAGACTCGCTTGAGTCCAGGAATTGGAGGTTGCTGTGAGCTGTGATGCCACGGACTCTATCCAGGGTGACAGCTTGAGGCTCTGTCTCAAAAATAAATAAATAAATAAATAAATAATTAAAATAAAATAAAATTACTCATATACATTTAACCTATAAAAGTGTCATATTCTTATTATAAGTTACTCTTATACATGTAACCTACAAAAGGTTGTCAAATCCACTCATGGAATGCTTCAAAGACCTGTAAGTTCAAATAGATTATATACATTCTGTCATTGATGGCTTATCTTCTTTACTTCATACTACTAAAATGTCATCAAGAAAAAGAGTGAAAAAGACATCACATCTATCAGACAATTTCAAGTTCTTTCAATTTATTTGTTTATTTATTATTACTATTTTTTTTTTTTTTTTGGAGACAGAACCTCAAGCTGTAGCCCTGGGTAGAGTGCCATGGCATCACAGCTCATAGCAACCCCTGGGCTTAAGCGATTCTCTTGCCTCAGCCTCCCAAGTAGCTGGGACTACACCAAAATGCCTGGCTATTTTTTGGTTATAGTTGTCATTGTTGTTTGGCAGGCCAGGGCTGGATTTGAACCCACCAGCTCTGGTGTATGTGGTTGACACCTTAGCTGCTTGAGCTACAGGCACCAAGCCAAGTGCTTTCAATTTAATCTTCTGTTCCATTATCTTCCATTGTGGAGTTAAAATAGATAAGGCACTTGGCTCAGCACCTGTGGCTCAACAGGCTAAGGTGCCAGACACATACACCTGAGCTGACTGGTTTGAATCCAGCCCAGCCTGCCAAACAACAATGACGGCTGCAACCAAAAAATGGCCGGGCGTTGTGGCAGGCACCTGTAGTCCCAGCTACTTGGGAGGTGGAGGCAAGAGACTCGGTTGAGCCCAGGGATTGGAGGTTGCTGTGAGCTGTGATGCCACCGTACTCTATCCAGGGTGAGAGCTTGAGGCTCTGTCTCAAAAAAAAAAAAAAAAAATAGATAAGACACTCAAAAATAAATAAAAAACATTCATTCTAAAACACGAAGAAAATTAGCCTTGCTCATGTACACCTCAGTAAGTAGACAAATTTCTAAAAACTCAAAATGAAATATCTGTGACGCCATAAGTAAAATGCACTTCTGTATTATTTAGGTATCTTACTCTACATGACATGTTACTAAAAATTAGGAAAGAAATAAATTGCCTATCTACAGTTAAATATTCCTGAGTAAGATAATTCCAAAATGGTAGAACAAAAAGCTAAAAAAATGCTTTCCCTAAAAAGCAATGAAAATGCTAAAAAGAACTGTCAAAAAAAACTATTTCAAGATTCTAGATATTGTCCAAAGGCATGCAACAAATTGATATGCATTTATTCAAGGAAAACCTCCAGAAAAACAATGACTGTTTATAGCACTTTTATCTGGAGCTGATCCCTTCCCAACCATCTTCCAGTTTTGTTGACATGATAAATACGTGAGGGTAGAGCAAGCTATGAAAAACTGTAGGGTTGTTGTTGGAGGTGGCTCACCTGGTTTGGAGTAAAGCATTGCACAACTCCATGGCCAGGGGCATTGTACCAAACACTGGCAATCTCTGTGGCAAACTAACAAAGTCAATGACACAACTTTCCTAAGTTTGCAGTCCTAATCAGAGCAAGCATCAAAATAGCAAAACTAGAAAAAGAAGACTGGGAAATAAGGTGACCACAGTGAGACCTGATTAAGTTTTCACAGGTCTCTGGAAATTCTGAAGGTTGCACACATGCACGTGTGTCTAGTCTTTCGCTCATCACTGGCTGAACATGAAACCTTGTATGTGCACAGAAAAGATGTGAGAGAGCCTGAAAGATAGCAGACACAGGAACTGACTTGTAAACTGCCCAAATTTGGAGTACGTTTTCAAACATACAGTCAGATCAAAGCAAAAACAGTGGGAGGCTTACTAGGCCAAGCTATTTGAGCACAATTTTTATTTATTTATTCATTCATTCATTCATTCATTCATATTCATTTATTTTAGATTGATATGAGGCTACAAATGCTTAGGGTACAATGTTTTCATTTCTGAGAAAAAGTTCAAATTATAGTTGAGCCCTTCACCTAGAGGGGATGTTGAACATCCTCACACTGTGCACATTAGGTGACATCCTGTCAATTACTCTCCTTCTTCCCTACTCCCCTCTCTCTCCCATCACCCTTACTAGACTATACTTGTGTTTTTCTTACGTGTGGGCATGTAGTTGTTTATATATTGGTTTCATATTAGTATGAGTACATTGGATACCTGCTTTTCCATTCTTAAGATATTATACTAAGAAGAATATGTTTCAACTCCATCTGGGCAAGCACAAAAGATATGAAATCTCCATCTTTTCTTTTTTTTTTTTTTTCTTTGAGACAGAGCCTCAAGCTGTCACCCTGGATAGAGTGCTGTGGCATCACAGCTCACAGCAACCTCCAATTCCTGGGCTCAAGGGAGTCTCTTGCCTCTGTCTTCCAAGTAGCTGGGACTACAGGCACCCACCACAATGCCCGGCCATTTTTTGGTTGCAGCCGTCATTGTTGTTTGGCGGGCCCAGGATGGATTTGAACCCGCCAGCTCAGGTGTACGTGGCTGGCGCCTTAGCCTGTTGAGCCACAGGTGCTGAGCCTTCTCCATCTTTTCTATCGTTGAATAGTACTCTGTCATATACATACATATACATACTTATAGTTTGTTAAGTCATTCATGGGATGATGGGAACTTGGGTTGATTCCACATCTTGGCAATTGTAAATTGAGCTGTGATAAACATTCTAGTGCAAATGTATGTCCCTGTGGTAAAATGATTGTTTTTCTTCTGGTTAAATACCTAGTAATAGGACTGTGGGATTGAATAGAAGGTCCAATTTTAGTTCTTTAAGAATTCTCCATACTTCCCATCTGAGCAATTGAAGCAGCATCAAAAATACACTACTGGGACCTGATCAAATGAAAAAGAAGCTTCTGCACAGCCAAGAAAACAGTAAGTAAAGCAAACAGACAGCCGTCAGAATGGGAGAAGATATTTGCAGGTTATGCCTCCGACAAATGTTTAATAACCAGAATACACAGAGAACTCAAATGTATTGGGAAGAAAAGAACAAATGATTCCATCTCAGAGTGGGCAGGGACTTGAAGAGAAACTTCTCTGAAGAAGACAGATAGACAGCCTTCAGACACATGAAAGAATGCTCATCATCCTTAATCATCAGAGAAATGCAAATAAAAACTACTTTGAGATATCATCTAACTCCAGTAAGATTAGCCCACGTAATGAAATCCCAAAACCAGAGATGTTGATGTGGATGTAGAGAAAATGGAACACTTCTACACTGCTGGTGGGAATGCAAACTAATATGGTCCTTTTGGAAGGATATTTGGAGAATACTTAGAGATCTAAAAATAGGCCTGCCATTCGATCCTACAATTCCTCTACTAGGTATATATCCAGAAGACCAAAAAATCACATTATAACAAAGATATTTGTACCAGAATGTTTATTTCAGCCCAATTCTTAATTGCTAAGTTATGGAAGAAGCCCAAGTGCCCATTGACCCATGAATGGATTAATAAATTGTGGTATATTTACACCATGGAATACTATACAGCCTTAAAGAAAGATGGAGACTTTACATGTTTACATGGATGGAGCTGGAACATATTCTTCTTAGCAAAATATCTTAAGAATGGAAGAAAAAGTATCCAATATACTCAGCCCTACTATGAAAATAATTTATACCTTTCATATGAAAGCTATAACCCAACTACAGTACAAGAATATGGGGAAAGGGGCAAGGGAGAGAAGGGGAGGAGGGAGAATGGGTGGAGGAAAGGTAATTGGTGAGAACTCATCTATGGTGCATTCTTAGAAGGGTACAGGTGAAACTTACTAAATGCAGAATATAAATGTTTGAACACAATAACTAAGAAAATGCCATGAAGGCTATGTTAACCAATTCGATAAAAATATTTCAAATTGTTTATAAAGCCAGCACACGGTACCCCGTGATTGCATTAATGTATACAGCTATGATGTAATAAAAAAAAAAAAAAAAGAAGAATTCTCCATACTTCTTTCCACAGAGGTTGTTCTAGTTTTCAATCCCACCAGAAGTGCAAAAGTGGTCCCTTCTCTCCACATCTATGCCAGCATCTGCATATTCAGGACTTTGTGAGGTGAACTAGTCTCACTGGAGTTAGGTGATATCTCAGAGTGGCTTTGTTTTGCATTTCCCTAATGATTAGGGACAATGAGCATTTTTTCATGTGCTTGTTGCTCATTTGTCTATGATCATCAGACATGTTTCTGTTCAAGTCTATTTGAGTTCAATTTTTCTTTTTTTTTTAACTTTTTTGGGGGTGGATTCATTGAGGGTACAAGACACCAGGTTACACTGATTTCATTTATTAGGTAAAGTTCCTCTTATAATTGTGTCTTGCCCCCCAAAGGTGTGTCACACACCAAGGCCCCACCCCTCTCCTTCCTTCCCTCTCTCTGCTCTTTCTTTCCTCCACTTGTCCCTCCTTCTTTCTCTCTCTTGAGCACAATTTTTTAACAATCATTGGCTCACCACCAAGCTATGCTATCAGAAGGGTGACCCTACAGGGCTACGTTGTAGAGTATAAAAAGAATTTAAAAAACAACTGAGCAGAAGCATCAGAATATGCATGCTATGAAAGAAACACTACCACCACCACCACCAATAACAACCTACAAGAAAAACAAATTAGAATCTAGAGTTGCTACAATATGTTAGCTAAAAGATCTAGTTATCAAAAACAAATAAATAAATATGTAGTTAGCAACAAAAAATCTAGACATGTAAAGAAACAAGAAAAGATGCCCCATACAAAAGGAGTAAAAAGATAGTCAGTAGAAAATGTCTCTGAAAGTGCTAGGATGTTAGATTTACCAGACAAAGACTTCAAAGTAGTTAGGAAATTCACTAGCATGATTAAACAGTAGATTTGAGATGAAGAATCAATAAACTTGAAAACAGATCAATAAAATTATCTAATTGGAAGATCTAGGGGGCTGGGATGATGAGGAAAATGAATAGAGCTTCAGAGACCTATAAAACAACACCACACATATAATGCATCAGTATATACACAATAAGAATCTCAGAAACAGAAGAGACATCATTTAATATCTAAAGAAATAAGAGACCAAAACTTCACAATTTTACTAACAAAAATTAAAGTATAGATAAAAGAAGTTCAAAATTTTCAAGTAAGATAAACAAAATGATTGACACTTAGACACATAAAGTTCTTGAATATCAGACACAGATATTCAAGATATTTTTTGAGACAGAGCCTCAAGCTGTCACCCTGGGTAGAGTGCCGTGGCATCACAGCTCACAGCAACCTCCAACTCCTGTGCTTAAGTGACTCTCTTGCCTTAGCCTCCAAAGTAGCTGGCACTACAGGTGCCTGCCACAATGCCTAGCTATTTTTTGGTTGTAGTTGTCATTGTTATTTGGCAAGCCCGGGCTGGATTCGAACCCGCCAGCTCTGGTGTATATGGCTGGTGCCTTAGCCACTTGAGCTGCAGGCACCAAGTCAGAGACAGAAAATTTTGAAATCAGCAAGAGAAATTGTTCTAATTATGTGCAAAGGAAAAACAATTACATTTACAGCAGACTTCTCATCAGAAACAGATAAAGCGAAAAGGACAATGAGCTAATATATTTAAAGTAATGAAAGGAAAAAAAACTAACAAATGTGGATTTTATATTTAGAAAAATAACCATTCAAAAATAAAGTTGGAAAAAATAAAAAATAGAAAAAGTTAGAATAAAGACATTACCAGGTTAAAAGGTGGAGAGAGGAAAGATTGAGCAAATGTATTGCTAGCAAACCTGAAATATGACAAATAAGAAAGGAAGCACTTTAAGTTGAAATAAAATATTATTTAGTTGAATTCAAGCAAAAATAGTATGAGAGGAGGCAAACAGATAAAAATTGCCCAGATAAACACAAAGACTCATTTTTAAAAAACCTGAGAAGACCTCAAGTTTAATGTCAGGCTGATCCCCAGAACAGAGATATCTTATAACAATCAAAACACAAAACCATGCCAGGTGAGTGGCTCACACCTATAATCCTAGCACTCTGGAAAATCAAAACAGGACTGCTTGAGACCAGGAGTTCTAGACCAGGCTGAGCAAGAGTGAGACCCCATCCCTTATAAATAAAAAATAGAATAAAATAGCTGGGTGTGGTAGTGTCTACCTGTAGTCCCAGTTACTTAGGAGGCTGATGTAGGAAGATCACTTAAACCCAGAAATTTGAAGTTGCAATGAGATATGATGATACCACTGCACTCTAGCCTGGTCTATGAGTGAGACTGTCAAACAAAACAAAACAGAAGCAAAAAACAGCAACAACAATAAACACCAAAAAAACCTGAAGAAAGGAAAAAACATCACAACATCACATTATTAGAGTGAAATGTCAAATATTCAATGAAAAAATCCTAAGACAAAAAAGAAATAAAGAAAAAAGTACACCAACAGAAACTTGTCTCAAAGAAAGACCTAATGGCAGACCTACAAGACAAAGACTTTAAAACAACTGTCTTAAAGATATTCAAAGAACCTAAAGAAAAACATGGGAAAAGTCAGAAAAACAATATGTGAATGAAATTAAAATAGCATAAAGAAGTAGAAAATCTTTTTTAAGAAGGAAAGAAATTCTAGAACTAAAAACACAATAAGTGAAATAAAAAAATTACTAAAAAAATTCAAAGGCAGATATGAGCAAGCAAAATAAAGAATCAGTGGGCTTAAGTACAGAAATATTGAAAGTATGAAGTCTAAGAAACAAAGAAGCAGAAAGAAAAAATGTTGAAAAAAATAAACAGAGAACTAAGGGGCATGTGTGGCACCATCCAGTCAACCAACATATATACTTTGGAAGTCACAGAAGGAAAGAGAAAGAGGCACAAAGAGTATTCAAAGAAAAAATGACTGAAGATTCCTCAAATTTGATAAAAGACAAAAATCAACAAATATAAGCCAATCTGAGAAACTCAATAAACACTCAAGAGAACTTAAAGTATAATGAACTTAAAAAGACCTATATTGAAATACATTATAATTAAAGTGTTGAGAGAAAAAGACAAAAAGGGAATCTTGAAAGCCACAAAAGGAAAATAACTCATCACATACAAGAGATCTTAATAAGATAATCAACAGATCTCTCATCAGAAATTTTGGAGGCCAGAGGAAATGAGCTGATACATTCAAAGCACTGAAAGAAAAAACTCAGTCAAGATTCTACATCCAACAAAGCTATACCTCAAAACAGAAGAACAAAGTAAAACATTCTCAAATAAACATAAAGTGAGAGAGTTTGTTGCCAATAAACCTACCCTGCAAGGAATGCTAAAGGGATTCCTATAAATTGAAATAAAAGAACACTAACAGTAACTTGAAGCCATAAGAAAATAAAAAGATATAAATTAAAAAAAATAAAATAATTGAAAAAAATAAAAAATAAAAAAATAAAAATAATTGAAAAGAATGGGAACAGAACTATATAAGAGCAGAAGTTTTTTTTTTTTTGTATGTTATTAAAGTTAAGCTGGTATAAATTCAAATTAGAATGCCCTAACTTTAGGATATTAAACGTGAGTCCTCCATTGTAAACATATGGAAAATAGCTGCCAAATATGCACAAAGGAAATAAGAAAAGAATTAAAACTTTTCAGTATGAAAAAAAATTACCTAAACACTAAAGAAAATAATAATGTAAGATGTGAAGGACAAGGAAGCTAAAAAGTACATAGAAAACAAGCAGCAAAATGACTTCATTAAGTCCCTCCTTATCAGTAATTACTTTAAATGTAGATTAGTTAAACTCTTCAATCAAAAACAATTGGCAAAATGTGTATCAAGAAATGGAGCCAACTATATGCTATCTGTAAGAGACTCACTTTAGACACAAAACACAAATAGGACAAAAGAGAAAAAATGGAAAAACATATTGTATGCAAATATTAGCCACCCCCCCAAAAAAGAAAAAAAGAGCAGAGGTGGCTATGCTAATGTCAGATAAAACATACTTTAAATAAAAATTATTACAAAAGATAAAGAAGGAAATATCATATTAACAAAAGTTTCAATATGGTAAGATATAACCATTATAAACATTTACACAAATGAATAGTGATGTAAAGATACTCCACAAAATCTTAGGTAATAGATTATAGCTACATATTTTTGAAAAATATACATCACAATCAAGTAGGCTTTATCCCAGGAATACTAGATTGTTTAAACATACACAAACCCATAAATGTAATTTACCATATCAATATAAGCAAAAACAAAGACCATATGATCCTCTCATTAGATACAGAAAAAGCATTTGATAAAATTCAGCATCCCTTTCTAATTAGAACACTGAGGAGCATAGGTTATAAACAGAACATTTTTCTAACAGTTTTTACTACTCATGGCTTAGATATAATAGTCAGAATCATCTAAGGAAAAGTAAAAATATAATTTCAACAGTAGAAATTATAAGACATTGAGATAATTTAAGAATAGATAATAAATGAAGTAACATATTACTTTTGTGGATTGGGATATAAATATTAAAATTAAAATTGCTTCTGTGTGTTTTGGTAAAAAGCATAAGTAGTAAATGTGATAATTAACTCCTTGGTAATTAAACTCAGGGCTCAGTTGGGTAAAAAGGAAAAGTGCAAAAGTGAAGTATTTGGGGGCAAACAAATTTGGAAAGTATAAAAATGCAATTGAAATAAATATATAAGTATATGTTGAAACAATTATGATTGTTTTCTTTGTGAACAAAAAGTTTTTAAAAAGTCCAGTATGCAAATATAGAAGTACAAAATAAAAAAACAACAGATGAGTAAAACAAAAAAAGAATGAAAAGAAAAAGGAGAGAGAGAGAATAATGAATAACGATTGAGATGGCAAGAAAATAATGTAAAAACAAGAGAATTGACTAAATCTATGGATAGAATTTTGAAAACAACACAAATATATATTTAACAATCAAATGTTAATTGGCTTATCAATAAAGAGTAAGCAAAATACAAATACACAAAATTGGAAATAACAAAGGGAATACATGTATTTAGTACAGTGTCTGTGAAAAGCTGAGGATACCCCTACAAATGCCACATACTCGTAGATAGGATTGTGAGATAAAATACAGAAAACTGAGTTAAATTTAAAATTTAGGTAAACAGTACTATTGTTTAGACTACACATATCATATATTGCATGGATAAACAGTAAGTACATATTTGTACTTTCTCCAAAAGGGACATAGTAGGAAGTACACCATCCTCATATACTTTCTATTTACTTACAGCTGGTCCGACATAGGTAGTCTGTGTGCAGCATTGCTACTTTTACAGTGAAAGATGCCCTGCCCTTGAATATTAACATTCACAGTAGTCGGGTGACAAGTAAGAGTGAGACTATCTATTCCACTCTGTAACAAAGGAAGCTTCCAGGTCAGGCAAGTAGGCTCGCTATGAGTAGTTGAGATTACAGTGCTCAGTGTGTCTTTAAATTTGTTACTCCCTTGTGATAACTCATACCTGCTAAGCAAGCAGAAATCCTTAGACCAATTTTCTACGTGTATTTTCTACTATCATCTTTATTTCTTTCAGGGTTTATTAGCCGAGAGTTGTATGATAATTTTTGAGCTTCAAACCTTTATTATGTATAAAATGTCTGATTTCCTTAAGTACCACTGATACTTGACCACTGATATCTTGGACATTTCTCTTTGATACTTACTGTCTTATTTTTACCGTGAAGGTATACCCTCATTCTTTCAAACATATGTTTTGGTGGTGCTTATCTTTAAAAAAAATTTAGAGCAATTTTTGTGAAACCCTGGATAAGTCAAATCTGTGTTGCTTTTGAAGATGAGTTCCAATGTGGAACCAGAACAGCACAGACAGCTTAAAACAGTGACAAAGTGTTTCTGAAGGATGTGGCTAGTGAAGGCACAGTACATGGATGACTGGAGAAGTTCTGTTCTGGTAATTTTAATTTGAAAGCAAGCCACATGATTAACCTGAGAACAACCTGGATAATGATAAGTAGAAAAATGGAGTGGAAGTAAATCCATCTCAACCTACTTGTGAATTAGCAACAAGGTTTGATGTCACTATTCCAACAATGCTGGTCCATTTGAAACAAATCAGCAAGGTCAAGTAGCTGGATAGATGGTTTCCACATGAATCAAACAAACATCAGAAGAGTAACTATCTCAAAGCTGCCTTTCTTTGTCATCATGACACAAAAGTGAACTATATTGTTACATGTGATGAAAAATGGATTCTTTTAGAAATCGCAAGCCTTCAACACTATGGCTGGATAACGAAGAAGACTGCAAAAATACAGTCTAAAGCCAAATATTCAGCAAAAATAAAGCTAATGGTGTCTGCTTGATGGTCCAGACTGGGAATATCTGCCACAGCTTTAGGAAACCTGGTTCATCGATTACAGAGAATGCCCACTGAAACAAATTGTACAAAATGATGGGGTTGCTCTCAGTGAAGCAGCCACAATTGGGCAATAGAGACAGGCCAATCTTCTTACAAGACCACCCTGCCACACAAACATTGCTGCTCAAACCTTCAGAGGTGGGACTTGGAAACTGTTATCTACCGTATTCAGCAGACTTTGCTTCAGCTGACTTCTTCCAGAGTTTGGACCACTTCTTGCAAGAAAAAATATTTAAATCTCAACAAGCTATGAAAAACACCTTTCGTGATTACATTGCCACTAACTCTCCAGGCTTCTTTGTGCTGGCATAAACAAGCTATTGTTAAGATGGGAAAACTGTCAATATTTCAGGCACGTACTTTGATTCAATGTGCAGCTTCTTGTTTGACATTTACCCGTGAGGCTTGTTGCCAGTCTTTTTCACTATTCTACCTCATAGTCTTGTCAATATTATAACATCTCTGTGGTGTGGTCTGGCTACCATTTTCTGGCAATGCAGGTGCAAAGATGCACCCCATTTTCCACTGGCATGCGGTCTTTACTTGCAGTTTCAGTGATACTCCATTGCTTTTGATGCAATAGAGGTTTGCCCTCCACGGGTTCTTTCTCAGATAAAGTAAAATACACATCTCTGTACACTTCCAATATCTGGATCAAAGACTTTGCATGAACTTCCTCTAAAAGCTTTGATTGAAAGAAAATGTCTCTATCATTTGATAGTGCTTTTATTTCAGTTTTAAGAGATCTTCCTTCTTATATTTTAGAACAAAATAGAAATTTATTACAATTACTCCAGCATCTGTAAGTAATGCAGTCTTCCCATCTGGAACTTCTAATCAAGAATGCCAAAGTTGAAAGTGTCCAAGCTCAGCTAGCTAAGAAAGTTAAATGTTTCTTTGGATTTAAAGGTTTTATTTGGTAGGTAAGCACAATCAAGACTGTGTAAATTTCTTCTTTCCCTTTTATCTCATAATGTAACAACCATTTATGAGTATAAAATATTGGATCAAATATTAATTAGTAATATAGTCTGAGATGCAGATGGCTTTAGCACCAGAGTTTAAAATGATCCTGGACAAGCCCCAATTTTAATCCACATGTCAGTGTCGATGGGTTTGTTCTGCCTTTTTCAGTCCCATTTAAAGTAAAAAAGATCTGCTTCCACTCAGAATTGTGTATAGAGTAACAGCAGAATATTGCCCCACTCTACTGATAAGCTAGACCAGGAAACCTGAAAAAAAAAGAATGTTTTTTTAACATATCATCAGAGACGTGAGCTCACACATTAACCTAATAAACTAAGATTCAGAAGGTGACAAGCCCCTCCTAGGGAAAAATAGACTGGTTCAGCTCTCATTATTGGTGTAGAGGCTAGATGAACCATTGAGGGTAGCAGATAAACTCTTTGTCAGACTGGGAGTGTGCTGGTATGTCTGTGAACCATGCCTGAGAGCGTGGAGAATCTGCCCAGACCCGCAACTCTTTCCAGGGGACCTTAAGCAAGTGTACGTAGAAAAGATTAGATGCAGTAGAATTGGCAGACTTTCATGGTACATGTACATCAGATGGCCTGAAGTTGGGGCTGAATTAACAGACCTCCCCATGAATACTATGGCCCTTGAAGGAGAGTACAACAGCAGCTATCTGTGGCTACAAATGTCACAAGAGAGATGACAGAAAAGTACCAGTGTGGTACAGGAATCTATTGCCTGTGAAGTCTAAGGCCTGCCTAGATGAATGGAGAGGAACCTTATAGGTATTCTGGATTTTACAGTGAGAAGCAGTGGCAGCAGAGTTGAGAGAGAACCCCACACACCCCTGAGGCACAGGCATGTGAGAATCAATGAAATGTAAGATCAGGAACAAGAGTTACCAAGTCTAGAGGCCCTTGAATTTTATGCTGAATGTGCTGCAGCAGGACCTCTGTGGCTTGAGAAATAGCCAGACAGGTGAAAAGAAACTTTCCTGAGGCACAGAGGGCCTGGGGTTGGCAGAATAATGGTGTCCCGAAGATGCCCAGCTCCTAATCTTCAGAACCTGCGACTGTATTACCTTACATAGCAAAAGGGACTTTGCAGAGGTGATTGTGTTTATCATATTGAGATGAAGAGTATATCCTGGATTATCCAGGCGTGTCCAGTGTCTTCACAAGAGTCCATATAATTGAAAGAGGAGGCAGGAGCGTCAGAATCTCAGAAAGGGGGCAAACGTTTGTATTAATGCAATTTCTATTTTAAGATGGAAGTGGCCCCTAAAATCTAAAAAAGGCAAGGGAACAAGAGAATAGAATAGATTATCCTCTAGTGCCTCAAGAAGAAATGTAGCTCTGCCAACATCTTAATTTTATCTTAGTGAGACCTATTTCAGAGGACTACTGGTTTGTGACCTTCAGAATTGTAAAGTAATAAATTTGTGTTGTTGTAAGTCATTTAAATTTGGGGTTGCTATAACAGCACTAATAAACTAGAATAAGAATTGAGAGAAATTATCCAGGCATTGTATATCTTACGCTGAGTATGAGGTAGTAGCTGGTTATTTCTGGGGTAGCGAGTCAAGTTTGGGATAGGAAAGTCCAGATAACAGAGATCCCCCTGAAATTCAATTGCAGAGATTTGTTGAAGTCCGAGGGGACGGTAGGAGAAATGAAAAACCTTGAAGGCACCAAGAACCCATGCCCTGCCTAGGGGAAGCTTCTGATTCTATCTGAATTAGATCATTCAAAAGTAGTTTGAAGTCTGTAGTAAATGGAATCTAACCACAAAGTCTAATTCTAACTTTATAAAAATTAGAATCAATTACCCATCCCTTGCCACATACGCATAAATTCATAGCCTTTGGAAAAAAAGCACATGTGTCTCTGGGTATAAATATTATTTACATTAACCTCTGGTATTATATCTCATTTTGTCACTCAAAAAAGTATGAGAAATCTGAAGAAGGAAAAAAATATAATACTTTGCCAAGAGACAAACATGGCAATAAAGACAGACACACAGGTGGACCAAGTACTCCATCCTAACCACAATAAATATATTAAAGGATCTAGTGGAAACAGTGAACATCATGCATTGAAGCAATAAAAAGATAGAAATTATTAGAAAGAAGCAAATAAAAATTCTGGAAACAAGAAATACGATATCAAAAAATGATTTTTTTATTGACTCTTCAACAGATTGAATATAGCATGAGAAATAGTCAAGGAGTCTTAGGTCAATATAAATGACTTAAAGTGGGAGGCACCTGTGGCTCAGTGAGTAGGGCACCAGCCCCATATACCGAGCGTGGTGAGTTCAAACCCAGCCTGCGCCAAACTGCCAAAAAAAGTAAATAAATGACTTAAAGTAAAACACAAAACATTGGGCAGCACCTGTGGCTCAAAGGAGTAGGGTGCTGCCACGTATACTAGAGGTGGCGGGTTCAAACCCGGCCCTGGCCAGAAAACACACACACACACCAGGCAAAGAAATGAGTAAAGAGATAAACAGGATGTCTGAGAATTATAGAAGCAATATCATAAAATCTAGTATGCATATCATTAGGGGCTAAGAAAGGAAAAAAGAGAAAAGATGTCATAGAAGATGTATTTTAATAGGAAACAGCTAAACTCTTTTTAAACTTAATAAAATACATTAGACACAGATCCAAAATGTTTAGAAAATCCCCAAAATTCAACAAGTACCAGTAAAGGCATCATAAAAAAATTGCCCCAAACGAAGATGAAGACAAGGTTGTAAAAGAAGTCAAAACAGAAGGGTATGGTATAGACAGGAAGCAACAATGGGGGTGTGGCAGACCTCACCAGAACAAGCGAAGGCCGGAAGATGACAGAACATCTTCTTTTTTCTTTTTTTCAAAATGGAGATATTAACACAGATATAATTTTATTTAATGTGCAACCCGATTTCACATTTGTTGATTGACAGAACATCTTTAATGTATGAAAAGGGGGAAAAAATAATAAAGCCCTATTAACTTAGAATTTCGTATCAGGCAGAATAGTCTTCAAAAACGAAGGCAATACAAAGATATTTTTAGACCAACAAAAACTGATTTTTGTCTTAACAAGACATACACTACAAAATCGGCTGAGGAAATTTCTTAACCAAAAAGAAAAGGACACACATAGAAAGCAGAAATTTTAGGTAGGAATGAAGAATAGCAAGAAGGGCGAATGTGAATGAAATACCGAGAACCTTGTAAAAACCAACAGAAAACCACGTGTGTGTGTGTGTGTGTGTGTGTGTGTGTGTATCTCTTTAAGAGACTATTTAAATAGGAAATCCTAAGAATATGATGTGACGTTTATAGTGTATGTAGATGCAAAAACATGACAAAAGCTCAAAGGGTGGAAAACGGTATTTGAACGTCTAATGTTACAAGATTCTTACATTTTTGGAAGAAACAGAACGTTTTTAAATCAACTAGTGATAATTAAAGTTATGTTTTATAATCTGAAGAACAAATAATAACACATCCCCCAAAGCATATCTAAAAAGACAAGATAAAATGGAATTCCTAAAAAAAAAAAAAAAAACCACTCAATGTACTCAAGAGAGTGAAGAAAGACAAGAGGAACAAAGACAGTGATAAGAGAAATTAAACTCCAAAAGAGTAGGGTTAAAGCTAAACACGAATAACTATATTAAATGCAAATGGACCTGGCATCTTAACTTCAGGCAGAGAAGATCAAACTTGACCCAAGACAGTCCCAGGTATATGTTATTTACAAGAAATAAACTTCATAGACTTGAAGGTTTTAGAGTTCAAGATGAAGACATATATATCACATTAAATTGACAGAAGTCTCCATCGTATCAGCAGAGTTCCTAAAATTCTATCAAGGGATATTTTGAAGGATTTGTCTTCTTTTATCTTGTGACTTGAATTTCCTGAATCTTTGGGATTAATTAAGTTTATGTGAATCACTTTATCACTCCCAGCACGTTGTCAACTTCCTCCGGATGTTGCACTTGATGGAAAATGTCCTGATTTCTTTACACTCCACCTGCTTTGACACAGGAGGAAATGGACAGTTTTTTCTAGAAGGAGTGGTTAGCAGTGCTGAAT
This sequence comes from Perodicticus potto, assembly GCA_963574655.1. Taxonomy (NCBI): domain Eukaryota; kingdom Metazoa; phylum Chordata; class Mammalia; order Primates; family Lorisidae; genus Perodicticus; species Perodicticus potto. The sequence goes on along the minus strand of CAUYRH010092017.1, from coordinate 5,173 downwards.
GCTGTTGGCAGGCAATCAATGGAGTGTGTACATGAAGTAGAGCAACATGATAATTGCTAACTTTGGAGATGTTAGGGGCAGAAACCAAATGTCATAAAGTTTCTAACTTCACTTGCACTCTAGCTGTTTTTATCATCTTTAAATCATCTTTAATTTCTCAGTCTACTGAAATAACATTTGCCTTGGCACTATTCACAGTGTAAGGTTACTTTTCACAGTAAGTCAGGTTTCTTGGCGGTACAGAAGATTAGGCTGTCAAATTTTTAAAAGGACTGAGGGGGATGAGCGCACAGAGATGACAGCATGGTAATGGCTGAGGAGGCAGGAGCAGGGCAGGGTGGATGGCTATGGGAGGCGACAACAATTTCTAAAGACAAGGAAGTGGCAGCAGAAGTGACTGTGAGTGGAGGTGGTGGCAGCATTGGGGTCAAGACAGGCTGCAGAGAGCCTGAGCGTTGAGTGGCAGGAGATAAACTGACAATATATTGAGAATAGTGGGTGCCAGGAAGTGATTTACAAATATAGAAATAATCTGGAGTTACCGAATCAGAATTGAAGGTAAGGATGGAAACAGACATTTTAAAGTACACATACAGGGTCTGGCAGAAGTAACACACGTTTAAGCTTGAGTGTGATATTGTTATGCTGCAGAATTACATGCTTGTGATTTTTAATAAAAGATTGGTATAGATTACCAGCTCATAAAAATGAAGCATTTTTTGCCATTATTTTTAATTTGCATTATTTATATGTAATTCTGTAACACAACAACATCCCACTCAAGTATAAAAAGGTGTTCCTTCTGCCAGACCTTGTATACCTGTGTGTATGTGTTTTCTTATTTCTCTCCCACTGGAAAGGCCTAGGGACAAAAGTGCCCTGTTAGCAATGAATATCCTGAGTTACTAAGATATTCTTTTTTTTTCTAAATACTATCCTCCACTGATAAGAACCAGAACTCCTTAGAAAAGAGGGTGACCCTAGAGCTGGGTCAGTAAAAGTACAAGATGAACCCAGAATATCTTATGTCCCTTCCCCTAAAAAATGTTCAAGGAAGATGAGACCATGTCAAAAGGACACAGGGCCATTTTGAAAGAGTTTTCACTGATAAAATCCAGAAAATTTGACCACCAACATGTGCTTGCCTATTTACCAAGTGTGATAGTGATGATAATCAGGAGTTTCTAGTGGCTGCTGAGGCTGAAGAGTATGTTGAATTGGGAAAAGGACTTTGATGTCGTCTTTCAGTGTCATCCCAGAAAATAATCAGAAAGAGAAACATAGTCACTCTTTGGTTAAGAAACCTGGCAGAAAACTACTTGGCTGGATGATCAAAGTTAATATAACTGTCCAGGGCGTTGGTCAATATGTTCTGCTCCCTGATGTTATGCTCTGGGAAAAGCACATCACTTGAATGATCTTCCAGTTCAGGATATGTGGCCTGAGCCTGGTCAAACAGAAACTTTGGATGGACCCTGACGGATGGTCGTTTTACATAATTGCAACTGTCTGCATTAGGCAAAACAGGTAAAAACTAAAGGAATTGTCAAGATTGAAGGAGACTGAGGAGACATGATAATCTAATGCAGTACCTGCCTTTTAACTGGGTTCTGGGACGTGAATGGCAACGTGCTATCGACATTATTTCCTGACTGGGAAGACTGAGTGGTGGAAAGGATGATAGCGTCCTTGTTTATGGGAAATAGATCAGTGTGTTTGGGAATAATGGACGACAAATATGTGAACAGTTTGATAATGGGAAGGAGAAAGTGAGAGGGGATAAAATGTTAACACTCAGGGAATTAGAACATGTGGGAATATTTTCACAGTTCCCAAAATCCTTCTGAAAGGTTTAATTTCATAATAAATTATAAAATGAAGTAAAGTAACCTGCTCCAAAATTGAAAATAACTTTCATAATGTGTTACTAATTTTGTATTTGTTGGTAATGGATAAGCCAAGTAATTTTATGTGACAAAATTAAGTGATTACATATAATAAAATGAACCAGTGAATATTACTTTCCACAGAGTAGATTGCTAAGATGTAAGAAAAACAAATACAGCTAGATAAATAAACATATGCTTACATGAAATATCTCTTTCTAGTTCCTAGGCTTTGTGATTAAAAATTACATTTTGGATATTGTTACTGGAACTAGAAAATTAGCATTTAAAATTTAGAAGTCATGGCTTGGAGTTTATCCTAGACAACAGGAATTAGAAACATGTTCCAATGATTTAGCACTAGAATAAGGTCTTGCCTTCACTTACATGATGTAACTTGTAAATTGATTGACCAATTAGATCAAAGTAGGAGAAACATTGAGCTATATTCTCAATGTCAGGAAAAAAATAGATAAAAATTAATGGACTCTCGCAGACAATTTTATTTGCTGATACTAATTAATAATGTGACAGCTATTTCTCCTCACCAAATTGACTAAATCTGAGGGGGAAACATTTGAAACATTGGCACCATCTTCAGTTTTATTTTGCTTCTAAACTCATGAAGAATTGGTTAAAGGAGTTCCAATACGAACAGTGTTGAGCAAAAGTGTACAGGTTTGAAGAAAATGTAAGAAAGGTACATTTATACAATATTATAGGTCATTTTTTAAAAAGGTACATTTTATAATATTATAGGTCATTTTTTAAAAGGGAAAATAGGACCTGAAAATAATCTAGAGTATGAAATAAATAAGATTAAACTGAATGATGGGTTTATGTAGTGGGGAACCTGAAACTCAGAGACAATCATATTTTTTTAAATCAAATAAACAAAGATCATATATAACCCACTGTTAAATAATGACAAAAACAAGCACTTAGTTTTCAAGATAATTATACAAATTTTCTAAATACTTGCTATTCTTAGTAATATCAGTGATAATTATGACTCTGAAAAATTCATGAAGTACATTGTGTAATACTTTTAATTAGAGTGGAGAAAGCAGCAGTGATGCAGAAATGCCAAAATGTCAAAGACCTTTTACTTCAAATGGAGAAAGAAAATATTTCCTGTTCTAAGATTAGGGACAAATTAATTGAAAGGTAAACTTAAGAGTTAAGCCAACAATTGGGGATCAGTGCCCCATGGGGTTAATTCAATATAATGTGCAACCTTTTCTTTATGAAGAAGATGTAACTGATTTACAATTATAGAGCATATGTTCTGAATCCTTTTTTAAAGTAAAGGTTATTGACTGATAATTGTCTGCCACACTCTCTATCACAGCCCCATGACCAATGACCCTCATCTGTTAAACAAGGGACGCGATTTAGAAATTTTGTGCCCTCGTGATTTTGAAAAGTAAACCTACAATTGAGCTTCAGCAGACTGCTCTTTTAATTGATTGAACTGCTTAGCACAGAGCAGCCTGAAGGGTAGTGGTGCAAAAAAATACGATTCACTGACCAGCAGCATCATTACCGTTACCTGGGACTATATTAAAGTGTAAATTCAGCCATTACCCCAGACTTTCCAAATCAGAAACTCTAGGAGTAGGCTCAGCATATGTTTTTTAAAAAATCATCTAACTTGAGCAGCACTAACGTAAGGTAACTTGTTTCTTTCCTACTTCCCCAGGATGATGCAGGAAATAACCGTGGCCGACCATTACCTGAAAATATTTTTGTCCCTCTGAATTCACAGGTAATTATGAACATTCCTATTGATGAAAGATCTCTATTACTAAGAAAGATGTGCTTTTTATAGGCCTATTCTGCCAAGTACTCCTAGGAATTTCTATTGTTTTGTTGGGCAATATTGAAGCAAGAATAATAATTCAAATACAGATGATACAGAGCAACATTACAGTATACAAATCATGGATTCGGGCTAAAAGACTTCAAAATTTTATTAACAGTGTCTAAATCAGTAATTTCAAAATGAGGAGAAAGGGGCAATTTTTTTTTTTTTTTAATTCCTAAAAGCCCAAGATTTTGTTATATTCTGCAATTCCTAACACTTGGCTCTATTTTTTGACAATGACTGGTTTCTCACAAAGCACAAGTGGATCCTCCTCAACAGTCTCCTTCCTGACACTGACATCCTTCACTCCCCTGTGTTCTCACAATTTTCTTGTTTTGCATCTTCCCAAACAGCTCCTACTCCTGCTCAAATGTGTGAATTACTATGATGCACAAAACATATCCAGTACTCCCTCTAGTGGCCATTCAATGAACAGACGCCCAGTTACCCTGGTCACCCAGGCTTTCCTTTGTAGACCGCAACATTCAAGCAATAACTCACATCTATTAGAAGATTGTTTTGTTGCAGGAAACATCTTAAGAATTTTACTTACAATTGTGAAATTAAAAATAAGGCATAGTACTTGATCAATAAAAAATAAGAATTTTCTCAAAAAAGAAAAAAATAAAAAGAAAATATGGAATGCATTATTTACCAGCTCAGGAAAACTATAATTGTTTATGTCAATGTAAACATTTTTACTTTGGGACATAATGTTTGAAATCAATATTTAAGAAAATATATAGTGGGAAAAACCAAATAAACAGACATCTAAAGGATTTTACCATATCTTAAAATACAAGCACTGTCCAGAAAGTATCCAGCCATAATAGTCTGCAATCTTCACATTACATGGCTGGATAATTTCTAGACAGACCTTGTATATCAATGCAATAGAGGGATATAAATATAGGAAACACAAAAGGGTAAATAATTAGAAACTACTTTATTGATTATAAAATAATTTGAATGTCAGTTCAGTTTTCTGTGTCTAAAAATATCTTCCCCAAAACACTTGCTTGTATTTTCCTTTTCACGTGCTCTTGTTGCATGTTACTTAGAAATATATGTATTATTCCAATGGCTTTTTCATCGTTCTTTTTCCTTTCTGTGTCACCATTATAGCCCATGATATACCTCGGTTTTAGATTAAATAAACCAATGACTCTATCCCTAATGAATATTGAAAAGAAGTTGGATTTGACTTTTTTAGTTTTGGTTTCATTCTTTTTTTTTAAATATATGTATTTTATTATTCTTCATTACATTATTTCCCCCTTCCCCCTCCGTGGTAAGACAGAATTGATTTACAGAAAAGAATACAGAAAACACCAAAGCTCCTGGTAGAGGGAGAGATTTCAAGTGGGGAGAGAGATGCTCTCTCCGTTCCTCTCCCGGTCTTTCCCCGTCTCCTCCTCTA
>CAUYRH010092014.1:0-65057 GCA_963574655.1 Perodicticus potto | reverse complement strand
CTTTATATACAATCTGAAATATTTTCATTGAACTATTTAACATAGCCTTCATGGCCTTTTAATCACTATATGAAGACATTTATATTCTACATTTAGTAATTTTCACTTGTACCCTTGTAAGATGCACCGTAAGTGTGATCCCTCCAATCACCCTCCCTCCACCCATCCTCCCCCCACCCCTCCCCTCCCTTGCCCCTTTCCCCATTTCTTGTTACCATATCTTCCACACTTTGCATTAAAATAATACATACACTCAGTTTTCCACATGTTAACAGCTTCAGCTCTTGACCAAATATTAAATGATTTATTTTTTGCTGACTGAAGTTTAAGGATTTCAACTGACTAACATTTTAAAGAGTAAAACCAACAAAAAGATACTGTGCACAACAAGAATTTTATGCAAAAGGGGTAGCTTTGCATACATCCGCAAATCCAAACAAAACTTATGTACACAGCACATCATAATGTCAAGGGGCACATGATCTTACTCTTTCAGGTTAACCCATGTATTAATTTGTCAAATACTTATAAAAATGCAAATTATGTATTGAATGGGACAAATGTTACAAATGTAACATGTATTAATATTTGTGACATAAAAATAACTAAGTTGAAGAGTTCGTTCTCTAAGAATTCACATTTTACCCAGCAAGGCAGAAAGTAAATTAATTATTAGAAAACAACACAGGACTTCAAAAAACAGTGAGAAAATAGAGAGTTGGAGAAAAACACAGAGGACATAACCATGACCTTGAAAATAAAATTTTCTAATATTTATCTTGCGATGAGTCTAAGAATTGGGAAATCTAAATGGCTCCCTGTGAGAGAGCTAGAACTGGAAGTAATTCGTTCCTTATATACCCCAGGTTCTTTTTCCTTACTTTCCAATATGTAATGGGAAATTGAATTTTCTAGTTATGAAATATCATGGAATATAGCTATAATTTACTCTAAAAAAAGGCACTTCACATACAAAGTCATCAAATGTTCAGTAAATCATCCTATAATTGTTTTATTCTCTTTGTTATGGCTTCAATGAACTATGTAGATAGCTAAACATTTCTCTCTCTCTCACACACACAAACACACACACCCTGAGGACAATAAAAAACGGTAGCTTGCAGCGAAGTATTTAATAATGAAGGAATACAACTTCTGCACATTCAGCATATCCCCAGTTTAGATGTTAATGAGGTGGAAAATTAAAAGAAATAACAGCACATGGGTCTTGCAATGTTCTCCAACCCCATTAGTCCTTTAGAGCTTTCTTTCTCCTATTAATGTTGAACAATATTTACTATAGTGTTGATATAAACACTTTTTGTGCAACCGAGAGACTATAAACTCCTCCTGATTCCCTGGATCAATTGATACCCACTTGGGAAGATATATCAAAATTGATTTTTCCTTTCATAAAACCCCTTCATGTAAGTCTTCAAATCTGATTTTAAAAGGACCCTAATAACCTTCTATACGTTTTTAATTATTTTTTTAACTTTTTGTCTCCAGTTAATACTCTATAAACTTTTAGCACAATGTCAAATAGATAAGGATAAATGAGGCTGCCCAATGCCAACAAGGTAAAGAGAATTAAAGCCACATTGAGAATAAGGAAATGTCAGGTTGTGGGGTTCAGAGGCTTAAGTGTTTTTTTGCTAAATTTAGCCTTTCTAAAAACCACTATGTTGCAGTAAATTCCCAGGGCAAATTAGTAAGTGAAGCACCCTGAGCCCGTAAGATTAAGCAAACACAAATATCTGCTACAAATCTAATCTTACAGTGTATTAGACTTTGAATAGAGAATGGTGATCCATGAAGACTAGAACCACTTCAAATCAGATTTAGATTTGTTAAAGCAAGGGCTACATTTTTCTTGCTTAGTTGCCTAACTTTTCAACATCACAATTTCCTAAGCAGTTCATGTCATTTTGAACAAGTAATCATAAAAGGGTCAGTCAAATAGACTAGCAGCATTTAAAGAATAAAACTGATTTCCAGAAAAAAAAAAATAGAAAAGATAAATTTCTTTTAAAATCTTAACAGATTGTTTCTTAATTTCCATTATAGAGCTAAATCAGAAAACAGGAAACATGTATGCTCTTTCAACTTAATTTACAACTTCAGATCCCACACATATTAAAAAATAGGTGATAACTTCTTAGGCTGAATATCCTACGCTGTTTATCAAGAGTGTGGACACAGTGCTTTGTACGTGTGTGTGATACATGCAAGTGTATTGTAAGTCTAGGAAAACTAAAGTTTAGCACTTGTGTGTTTGTTTTATTTACTGTTAATGTTAAAAGATCATAAGGTAATTTGGTACTTACTTCCCTTGTTCATTGCTCACTTGGAACTCAGGAAGTTTTATCATAATCCTTTATCATGACATGATCTCACTCATACCTGATCATCAGTCCATCTCACTACCCTTCCTGTCTAATACAGTCATGACCCTAAATTCCATCTTTTTTGTTTCCTGAATTCCTTTTTATATAGTGTATATTACCATATTCTTTGTAATCTTAGTTGGCTTTGATTTCATGAAGAGAGCACTATGGTATCTATCTATGTAATTTTTTGTCACTTAAATAGCTGATAAGAAACATCCCATAATAATAGAGTAAGGACCTCTGAAAACATGCTCCATAAAAACAGTAAGAACATGGGGGCAATCTTTTCAAAACAATGATTTTCAGAACTCTAGAAACTAATCAAAGCTTGAAAACAATGACAAAGTGGTTACTTAAGAAAAAGGACTTAATCTTGGTTAAAAAAATAAAAGGGGGTGGTGAGCTCCCCTATCCTTGTTCCCATTCTTTGCATTCCAACTCTGGTAGTACGGAGAACAAGTCTTACAACCATAATAGCTGTGGAAAAGCTGTCTACTAGACACTGGAGGGAGAACATGTTTGCAGCTTCTCGAAACTCTATCCCTATAGAACTGTCACTATTTCATTGGCCTGAAAGCTCCCTGGAAGAACTCCATTTGCAGGGTTTGTCTTTATTTGATTTTATTCAGAGCCCACTCAGTGAAGAATTCTCTAGTCCTGGAAGACTTGTTAAAAATAGTTAGCACCAGGGTGGCACCTGTGGCTTAGTGGAGTAGGGCGCCAGCCCTATATGCCAGAGGTGGCGGGTTCAAGCCCAACCCCGGCCAAAAAAAAAAAAAAAACAAAATAGTTAGCACCTATTGTGTACCATTGTAAGTGGCTAAGGTGGCAATACCAGTTGAAGTAAAGTAAACTAGAAGCTATTATAAAATCTTAAAAATGAATATGAGGAATAAGATGACCTTAAGGGTCTTAAAAAGCTCCATTGTATTCCTGGTACTATAAGAGATGCTAAACCTGAGAAAAAATCATGCACATGCTCTGGCGGCTGGCGGGGGGAGGATCTGAGAAGGCCTTAACTTGCATCTCTGGCTGAGTTTCAGGCTCCTCAACAAGCATTAAGTGAGCCTTAAGGAAGAGTTCTTAACTTTTATAGGATTGAATGAAAGTCCCACCAGCATATGCACAAGAGAGAGAAAAATTATTGGTCTAGGGAATATAAGAAAGTTCCTATTTAATGATTATCTGACCACTAAGCTAACCAAAGAGACTGCAGTGGTTGCATCAGATAAAAAAAATACACAGTTTACGGGATTAATATTAAAAATCCAGTTTAAAAGTAGAAGAAAGAACAACAAACAATAACTACAAACTCTAAGAATTTAAGAAAAAAACATTTCAATTATATTTTTAAAAATATCGAGTTTTCAATGAGAAGTTAAAAGGTGAACACAAAAACAAGAAAACATGACCTGCACACACACCAAAACAACAATAGAAACTGTTATTAAGGAAGTCTAGATGCTGAACATATCAGACAGAGACTTCAAACCTGTTATTATAAATATGTTCAAAAAACTAAGGAAAAATATATCTGAGTAATTGAAGGCAAGTTTGAGAATGATTTCTAAACCAATAGAAAATATCAATAGAGAGACAGAAATTATTACATATATTACATTAAAAAAAGAAACTCTGGATTTGAAAGGTATAATAATTGAAATTAAAAAATTACTAGAAAGGGTCAAGGGAGGGGGAAGGAGAGAGTGGAGGATGGGTGAAGGGAGGGTAATTGGTGATCCACACTTATGGTGCATCTTAGAAGGGTACAGGTGAAACTTACTAAATGCAGAATATAAAAGTCTAAACACAATACCTAAGAAAAGGCCATGAAGGCTATGTTAAACAGTTTGATGAAAATATTTCAGATTGTATATAAAACCAGCATATTGTACCCCATGATTGCATTAATGTACAGAGCTATAATTTAATTTAAAAAGAAAAAATAATAATAAAGAAAGACAAACTGAGTAGATGAGAAAGCATAACACTTAACATTATTAGTCAGTAGAGTCATGCAAACCAAAATCATGAGACACCAATTCACAACCCCCAGTATGGCTAAAATTAAAAAGATAGTCAAATCTGGGTAAGGATGTGGAGAAATTAGAACTCTTACACATTGCTGGAGGATCATTAAATGGTGCATTAAGGAAACAAGTTTGTCAGTTTTCCAAATATTAAATAGAGAGTTCTCATATGACTCAGCAATTTCACTTGAAACAAGTTTGTTGAAATGTTAAATATAGAGTGAAATATAGACACATGACTCAGCAATGTCACTATATGCCCAAAAGAAATGAAACCATTCTTCCTCACTAAAACTTATACATGAGAGTTCATAGAAGCATTGTTCGTTATAGCCAAAAAGAGGAAATAAACAAACCAATGATCCATCAACTGATAAATGGATAAGTGAAAGCAACATAATCATACACTATTACGTGGCAAAAAAGGATGTGCAGATACTTGCAGCAATATAGATAAACACTGAAAACGTTATTAGTGAAAGAAGCTAATCACAAAAGAATACCTGATGTATGATTAGATTCATATAAAATGTCCCAAATCTATATAAGTTATAATTAGATTAGTATTTGCCTAGAGCTGGATGTAGGCTGTGGAATCAGAAGTAACAACTAAAGGGTATAGAATTTCTTTGACGGAGGGTGATATTAATGTTATAAAATTAGATAGGGGTGATGAGCGTAAAACTCTGTGACTATACTAAAAAACACTGAAATTTATAAATGTATACTATAATAAGTTTCATTGTACATGAATTATGTTAAGGGTGCTACATAAACCACACTCCTGGCACTCATCTCTGGTGCTGAATTTAGATATACTTATTTCTTTGATAGCTGTATAATATTCATTGTGGTTTTATAAAAGCTCTGATAATCGGAGCGGTGCCTGTGGCTCAGTGAGAAGGGCGCCAGCTCCATAAACCGAGGGTGGTGGATTCGAACCCGGCCCTAGCCAAATTGCAACAACAACAACAACAACAAAAATAGCCAGGCGTTGTGGCAGGCACCTGTAGTCCCAGCTACTCCGGAGGCTAAGGCAAGAGACTTATCTAAGCCCAAGAGCTGGAGGTTGCTGTGAGCTGTGTCGTCATGGCACTCTATTGAGGATGACAAAATAAAACTCTAGCTCAAAAAAAAAAAAAAAAACTCTGATAATCTGCATTTTGAGTACTTATAGGTCTTTGCTAATGTTAACAGGGCTGGCATCACCTATTATCAGCTGCACATAACACAAGGCTTTCTCTCTTTGATACATACTTGAAGTCAGCAAACAAGAAAAATGAGATCACTCCAGTTATGTCAAATAGAGGAGAAATTTAATAATCAGAATTGAGTTAAAAGTTGTGTGAGGTTTTTGTGGGTTTTTTTTTTTTTTTTTTTGGTTTTTGTTTTATGGAAAAATTGAAATAGTTAGAGGCAAGAAGTGATTGGGTAATGTTACAGAGAAATTAGTTACTGCACAAGGTTTCACATTCCTGGGAAGAAAGGAAAGAATAGTGCTATTCAGATTCTAGGCTTATTGTTCCACCAAGCCAGCTCTGTGGAGACATAAATGCCTAAGAAAGAATCCAGAAACTTAATCGCCAACACCCCATCCACCAAGGTGTTCTCAACATCGCTACTGCTGCCATTGATTCTATCGCCTCTGCTGCTACTGCTGTTGCTAATGTCATGGTCATGTCTTTGCTATAGCACCACTGACAGAAGGCAAGCAGAGATCAATGAAAAGTGGCATTCTCCTTCTTTTCCCGCCTGTCTTTAACTGAATTGAGCAGGAAACCAGCTGTTAAGGATGTCTGGGAAATGTACTTTGCAGACTTTCTTCTTGGCAGGAGAGAACAAAGTGCGGGAGGATTACTGAGGAAATGAAAGAAAACAAATGATTTCCAGCACACTCTAAACCCCTAGTATCCTTATACATCTTCCTACCTATGTCTACTCTTCTGTGTAATAACATTAATAACCATATCAGATTTTTGGATAAAAGAAAGCAATCAGACTTCATACAAAGATGCCCTCTTCCAAAATTGTTTCTAGTCCACGAATTCTCTGGAAATGTTAATTCCTTCAACATTAGTTAAAATTGCATCTAGATAAAGACAAAATCACAAAGTTAACTATGAACAACTTAATTTAAATTAATAAGGAAAAAGGAGAGAAATATAGTACCTGATCTTATAAAAAGGTACATAATATGCAAAGAAAAAGTATTGATAGGTACTATAGTTGTTGTTTCTGTAACTGGTCAGAGGCCACAGTTTTTATTTTTACTTTCATCTTTTATTTAACATTCTATTTTTTCTTCTTTGGCTGGCATTTCAGCTGGTCAAGATTTTTACTGAGATGAATCAAACTTTCCATGCTAAAGGATCTGAATCATTGGCAGAACGAGGTACCAGCCTGAATTTTACTCCTTCAATTATATTTCATTTTCATTTAATCAATCTAGTGAATATAGTCACTTCCTTACTACTTGTTCATTAAATGGCAAGCAGAATCTCTATTGTTAGTTCTAAAAAAGTAATATTTGTGTCACCTAGCCAAAATAATCCTTTGTGTAACCTAATAACTTAGAGACCCAAAGTCTTGAGGAAGAAGCAGCAAAATGTTCACAATTGAATTATTATTTTCATAACCAAATTATTAAATACAAAAGTGAGAGTATCCACTCCTCCATCTAATCTTTAATTCCCAGACATGAGCATTCAGACCCTAAGGAAGAAGTGGCTTTCAGGGGAACATTCCTTAGATCTTTGTTCTATGCTTCCTTCTTAAAGCAAGGCTTCTACTCTAAGGTTCTATTCCAGAGAACTCCTAACTTGCCATTAACTGTTCCTAGACAGTGGCAGTGTTGAATAAGAAGATCTCTAAAAGTTTCTTTCTTATTTAAATTATCCACAGTTGCAATATCCCTGCCTCTAAAAGGTGCCCTCACACCTACCACCAGGAAAGGACACACAGGTGGATCATCCATGATGAATAGACCCTCACCGGACTCTGAATCTGCTCATAACTTGATCTTGGACTTCCTAGACTACAGAATCGTGAGGGATACATTTCTATTGTTTATAAATTACCCAGTCTAAGGTATTATGTGATAGCAGCCAAATGAACAGAGATAGGGCTTTTCCTTATGGCTGTGCAGGAGTAGAAGTGCCAGATCATCCACTAGGCCTCCTCTGATACCAACCTGCACAAACACAAGATGGGGGGGTCCTTGGTATCCCCAAGTATGGTGAACATCCTTGCTCTCCCCTAGGCCTCCTCTGATACCACTCTAGTGGGCAGAAGAAGAGATTCCTCGTCATTGACAGATTGGGCTGGGTTTCCAGGCTCCCTACTTAGTTTCCTTTGTTTATAGAGCCAAGGGAAGTAGGTTGTTGCTGCCTGTGTGAAAGTCTCTGGTTCCTATCTAATGTAATCCTTTGGCAAGGTGTTGGGTTGCTTCATTAATGACTGGACAGAACAGAAGTCCAGCTTTTCATTTAGCCTTCACTGGTGTGGGTGGTGGTGGGGCCAATTTTTTTTTTCCTGTCATATGTGGTGGGCATAAATGGTTAATGTCTGAAAGATGTCTTTGTCTTGCTAGGCTGCCACTGTCCTGACTCTTGGGTTAAAGAGAGGTGGCTTCTGTCAGAGTTTTTTATAACAGGCTACTGTTGATGATTCTGATTTGCTGGCTTTTTCAGATAAAACCGTGAGATATATGGGGCAGGAAGAAAAAGGGGAGAGAGAAAAGTAAAGAAAACACAAAATTTCTCATGTTTCTCCTTGGGTCCCAAAGTTTTTTCACATTTCATTCTTCTTATATCTCTTTTAGATGAAATATCCATGATTTTTAGTTATACTCAACAGAAAAATGCATGTATTCCATCTCTCTAGAAGTACAAGATAATATATTCTTCTATTAGGTTATTAAGTATGAAATGTCTGATTTCTAGAAATACTAAGTTTGATAGTTGATTCTACTGACATTTCACTCGGACACTTCTTGTTTTATTTTTATCGTGAAGGTACGTCCTCATTCCTTCAAATTCATGGTTTGGCGTATGATTATCTTTCACAATTTTTCTAGAGCAATTTTTGTGAAACCATGGATAAGTCAAAAATTTGTGTTATGTGGTATTTGCAAATATGAGTTTCATCCTGAAAACAATGCTGTGTAGACAGCTTGAAATACCAATGACGTGATTGGGAAGGCTGTGGCTAATGAACACGTGTGGTCTGAGAAGTTCCATATGGTTGATTTCAATCTTGAAAATAAGCCACCTGGGCAACATCAGACCAAGGCGGAGAGTGATGAGCTGAAAGGGAATCCACCTTAACCTACATGTGAATTAGCAGCAAGGTTTGATGTTATGATTAACAATATTGGACCATTTGAAACAAATCAGCAAGGTAAAGAGGCTAGATAGCTGGGTTCTGCATGAAGTAAGCAAGTATCAGAAGAGAAATCATCTGGAAGCTTGGCTTTCTTCGCTGTCGCTACATAAAAATAAAACATTCCTATACAATTTTGTTACATGTGATGAAAAATGGATTCTTTTCTACAATTTCAAAAACATTCAGTACAATAGTTGGACAAAGATGGAGTATGAAATACAGTCCAAAACCAAATATTCATCAAAAACAGTTAATGGTAGCTGGTGGTCCAGTGCTGGTATTGCCCACTACAGCAGTGATTCTCAACCTTCCTAATGCCGCAATGTATTTTCATTTTTAAAATGGGTCATAACCCACAGGTTGAGAACCACCACACTATAGCTTCAGGCTGATTAATTTATTACAGGAGAGGTCTGCTGCAATGAATTGCATGAAATGATGATGATGCTTGTCATTATACAGCCAAGATTTGTCAATAGAGAAGTCTAATCCTCTTGTAAAACAAAGCTTAACCACATGTCACACAAACAATGCTACTCAAACCACAGAGGCTAGCCTTGACCACTTTGTCATCTACTGTACACCAATTGACTACCACTTCTTCCAAGCTTTCAATCATTTTTTACAAGGAAAAATATTCATTTCTCAACAAGCCATGAAAAATTCCTTCCACTCACTCTCCAGGCTTCCTCACTGCTGGCCTAAACAAGCTGCCATGCATTAAGATAGCAAAACTGTTAATAGTTTAGGTGCATACTTTAACTAATTGTAGTGATTCTTGTTCGAGATGTAATAAATTAAATCTTTGATTTGAAATCGAACATTTATATTTAATGAAATTAATTTAAACATTTCATATTTAAAATAATGTATTAAGAATAAACATAAAAGCCAATGACTGCCTAATAGGTGCTAAGCAAAATGCGATCCTTTGCTTCAATATCACCTGCCTTATAATCACAGTCCTCATTTGCAGTGCTTCTCCTAAGTACATGCTACACTGCAGTGTTTGTCCTAGTGAAGCAGGATCAGGTTCTTACAGCACCTATAGGTTTCTCATTGGCTGCTGGCTGCCATCAAACATATCCTGGGTAGAGTCATAACCACACAGGCATTTTGAGGAGGGGCAGCTCCCATTAGATGAAAAGAGTTCCCTGGAGAAGGCTGATATGAGCTTCAAAAACTCACACTTCCAGCAGCTAGAGAAGAAATTCAGAGAACAAATGGGTGGGCACTATAGCATGTACTAGCATCTGTCACAGCTACAGCAACTAAGAAAATATAAGGCATCAAATTCCCACTGCTCCTAAGTGAAAGATCTAGTTTTTAAAGGCAGACTGTCAACCTGACTCCAGAGTTCACAGCCTGACAGCTAACCACTATAATATCCCAACTTATCAACAGTACACTGACATTTACGTCCACAAATCCTTCAAGAAAGACCACAAAATTTAGCCAGATAATTTCCCAGGAAGAGAAAATATATTTTAATATAATCGATGATTTAGTTTTAAATTACTGATATGAAAAAATGACCACAAACTTAGGGATAAAAACAGCAGAAAGTTATTAATCTAAATTTCTGAAGATCTGAATATTGATGTAGAAATCTTAGGGCTAAAATAAAGATGTCAACAGAGCTGGATTCCTTTCTGGAGAGTCTAGGAGCAAAACTCCTATCTTTTCCAGCTTCTAGAGACTACTCACATTACTTGGCTCCTGGTCCCCTTTGTTTTTCAAAACCAATGATGTTGGGTCCAGACGCTTCTCAGAATGCCATCTCTTGGACTCTCTTCTGCCTCTCTCGTCTTCTTTTAAGGAACTTTGTTTTTACATTGGGTATATCTGAAGAATTCAGGATAACTTCACTGTGTTACGGTCAGCTGATCATCAGCCTTAATTTCATCTTTAAATATAATTCCCCTTTCTGAGACAATGTAATAGATTTTTACGGGTTACAGGAAATAAAATATGGATGTTTTCAGTAGGCCATTATTCTACTATCACACTCATAATGAATGTCATGATGTTCACAAAAAACTCCTTAAGAGCCAGAAGGATTCATAAGTGAATGATGCCTTCAGAGTTCAACAAGATGTCCCTGTGAGCTAACCACAGACATTATCCAACTTTGCCTCAAAGATTTGAACTGCTTACTCATTGCTAAGAGTTAGGAATTAAGACAAAGGAAATGTTGTGGGCTTAAATGACAAAGCTAGAATCAAGGTTCCTTAGGTTTTAGCACATGATATATTAGGAATAAATCAAGAACAAAGGAAAAAATAATTTAACAAGGAGTTTGATTTTTTCAACTCTTTCCTACAATTTTGCAGGCTAAAGACGGAAGGAACTTGCAAAGAGAGAAGAAGAAAAGCAAACATCAGCTTGTTCTCTTCCTCCAGTTTGTACAAAGATGAGAATGCCCTGGATTAATTAAATTGATTGGACTGCTGGTCCCATGTACTTTATCTTCCGTTACAAGGGATGGGTCTAACTGTCCCAATACACTTTCACAAAGGTTTAAAAACAAATTTGTAATTACTCTTAAAAACCACATGTCTCTGGGAACTATATTAATGTATTTAGGTAAAATAGGTGGTAAAATTATTATGTACATATAACTAACATTTATATATAATAATTAGTGTTGCATGTCTTTGAACCAATAAAAACAAATTTTTACTTTATAACATCCATATCTTGAAATTCTGACTTTTTTTTACAGAATATCTGGAAAAAACTATATTATATCCTAAAACTGTGTTATAGTCAAGGAGGAATATAAGAAGATGAAAATAAAGTGTAATGTATAAATATGAACCAAATATATATGATTAAAACAAGTACTCCCTGTCAAGAAAGAAGGTATATAAATGAAACAAGAATTTAGCCTCACTTTTATTGCTGTAAGATTTAATTTTGTTAACATTATTAGTGCTTTATTCAAATAGATGTTAATAAGCAAGCTTGTCTCCAAGCTCACACACGAAAGAAAGAAAGAAAGAAAGAAAGAAAGAAAGAAAGAAAGAAAGAAAGAAAGAAAGAAAGAAAGAAAGAAGAAAGAAAGAAAGAGAAAACTCATTATTGTTGTTTGAGAGAAAGTTATGCTTTATATATGGAAAAATTTGACAGAATGTGTGCTATGTCATTAATTAAAGATATCAAGAGAGCTTCCTAAAGCAGAATCCAAGGGCACTGCAGGCAGTAATTTAAGTCGCAATTCTCCTACACATCTCATTTTCTCAATAGACTGTCAACAGGCCTTGACAGCTATTTATATAGAGGTGTGGCATTTCTCTTTCTTCTTTTATCCTAAAAAATAACATGAAAGAAATATATGGACTAATGAAACACCCATTGGCACATAACATTGAAAACTCAGCATCTGCTCTCTTAAATTTTTTATTGCGAACACGAGAACTGAGAGAATTGTGCACATGAGGCATTTTCATTAAACGCATTTGCATCTAAAAGCCTGGAAGATAAAGTCCAGTGTGAATAATGGTACTGCTTTATTTTATCCTTGTCAGCCATTCTGGTCATAGTAGATGTGACAATGAGAGACACTCTTCTTGAATGCATGCCTGCCTTAATGGTACCAGAATGTTTCTACCGTTTGACACTTGAGTATATTATCGAAAGTCAGTCAAGTGTCTCCCAATAGTAGCTTCTTCACTAAATTTTGCACTATTACTATCTTCAAAATAAAGCATTCATGCTTAGTGCTCTTTCATATCTGAGGCAGGGATTCATAAAGATCTCATTAAAAAGGCAACATAAAAACATTACCAAATGAAATGAGTTTGGAAGGACAACGTGAAAAGCTATTTATTTCCCACAAAATACCACCAAAAAATAAAATTCATTATTAAATTCAAAGTATATAATTATTTTGAAATAAAGATGGGATAGAACCAATGAATTGTCAACTGTTAATTTTGCTGAGTTAAATGATGAGGCAAAGAAGGTAAGAAAATAGATGTAGACAGGCCTTAAAAGGAGAAAGCCCGGGTCTCAAAAATATCCCATTTTAGTATATGAAGTTGGAAGAGTCTTCATTACTTAGAAGATTTAAATAACAAAGGATATTTCAGAATTGAAAAGAAAAAATATAGCAGATATGAGCAATAACAAAAAGAAATTATAAAAGAGACAGTGCAAAGCAACTATAACAAGAAAACAGTATTTCCCTGAATATATGACATGGAATAAAATATCAGTACACATTTTGGCTCTTTGCCAGAAAATATAACTAATTAATTACATGAAAAACAGTTTAGCTCAATGTTTCCTATACAGAAAGAGCTTAATAATTTCACAGTCATTTGAAAGGGACTATCTTAATGGAATTTCTTAAAATTTCAACCAAAATAAAGGGTCAGACTGAGGATAAGCTCCTATGCAATGGTTGATCACATAAGCTCCCCCCAAAGGATTAGAATGATGAGGCAATGGTAGCCTTGGCATTGAAGCATCTTAGGGGAGATAAGTCTAAAGTTATAGTAAGGAACTAGTTGCCCCAAATGGAATGTACAGATCCCAGATGCCGTAGCGGAGGAGAAGGGAATGAAGGAAGTCCCGGGAATTCCTGGAGCCTCGTGCAGAGTGGA
Source organism: Perodicticus potto (assembly GCA_963574655.1). Taxonomy (NCBI): domain Eukaryota; kingdom Metazoa; phylum Chordata; class Mammalia; order Primates; family Lorisidae; genus Perodicticus; species Perodicticus potto. The sequence goes on along the minus strand of CAUYRH010092014.1, from coordinate 51,644 downwards.
AGACTGCAATTTTGTATGTGGAAATAGATAATAACCAAAGCTGTAGGTATAGCACAGTAGCTGATATATTTTGCAATTCATAGATCTACCTTTCCTGAGGAGAAAAAAAAGAAACTCAGCTTCTGGAAAACAGCTAGTAACTCTGCTCTAATAAAAGATAAATTAATCTTTGTTTTTATAGACCTCTCTTTAAAACATGAATTGTTACCTTGGAGATTAATGAGCTCTGCAAGTAATTGAGTAAAAAACAAAAAATGATGCTTAGAGGACAAGTGCTTCAATATTATTTTCTATTTAGAATAATCACCCTGTTAAGTATGAAAGGTGAAATGCTTGAGTGAAATTTCCATTGGTAAAATATTAAAAGAAAATTTCACTCCTTTAAAACTATCCACAGAATTATTAAAGTATAATTTACATAGCATAAAATAAAATTATTGTAAATGTACACAGTACAATAATTTTCAGTAGATTAATAATGTTTTGCAATAATCACCATTATTCAGATTTAGAAAATTTTCATCACATCTAAAATGTTTCCTAACATCAGAGGTCAATGATCAAGCAATGAGTGGGCAAAGAGTGAGCTCAGTCACTCTAGCCCATAATCCTCCATTCTGAATATTAATCTGTGCGTGTGTGTTAGCACATTGAAAATTTAGGAAATCATTACAAATGCCTCAGATTTTACTTTCTGTCAGGCTTCTCTGCTCCTCTGTTACACATTTCCATGGTTTCTCAGTCAAACAAGGTGCACAGAGAGTCTCCTCGCCCTTACTTGGCACCTTCATACCTGGGATCTCCCCATCAAATTTCCACCTGGTCCTCAAATAGCACAGCCACCTCACACTAGCTCAGCTGTGGCTGCCCCCACTTGTCTACTATGGAATTTTGGGGTTTTACTGGAAATGTTACTCAGCATGGGTGTTTTCCTTTTAATCCAAGGCAATTCAGTTCCTTCAAACAGCAATCTGCTGATAGCTATGGTCAGCGCTGTCCTGTGGTCAGCTCATGCTTACCCACGAACTGGGGCAACGTGGGAGCCAGCACAGGCAAGAAGACTGTCACTTTCATTGTTCTTACTTAGAGATTATAAATGAACACGCCTCAATTTGTTGTTAGTCAATTTCCAACCTTTTCTTGTTTATGTGGGAGAAATTTGCCAATACTTTAATCCCTTCATAAGTTCTCAAAATTTATTCTTTAGGAAGTTGATAGTACAGAAGGGATCTTATCTAATAACCAATATATAATATAAAATATTGAAAAATGCAAATATTAATAATTCCTAGGTAATTAATAGGCTCTATGTTTTCTATATTGGAAATGGTAACACAGTTTAAAAATGATTGTAATCTGGCAGCGCCTGTGGCTCAATGGTGTTGGGCGCTGGACCCATATACTTGAGGTGGAAGTTTCAAACTCAGCCCTGGCAAAAAACTGCAAAAAAAAAAAAAAAAAAATGTAATCAATTTCTCTACTGCAGAGATGATTTAGGTGAGAGATGTTCATACTGGACTGGTGTCAACTGAGATTAAAAGGGATTAGGAAAAGACACTTAATTTTTCCAAATTTAAAAATTATCCTAATTATATATTTTCTTTGTAGTGTAACTTTAAGGAATGAATTGTGAGACTTTCAGGTCACTTTCCACAAATAAGCTTTCAAATAGCCAATCTTCTATTCCTAAGGTAAAAGTTTGGAGGGTTACTGCTAGAGAAACTGGGCAATCCTAAAGAAACAACCTCCAGATTGTAGTATTTAAATCTGTACTATTTCAACCCCACGAAGGGGTCAGGTCACTTGTAGAATAGCTCAGCTGTATAAAGAAAGCTTCCCATCAGCATTTTCGTCTTTCAGTTTTAAATATGATATTAGATAAACAAATGGGGGAAAGTCTAGCAGATTATTTAAGGCTTATGAATAAAGACAAATAGAAGAAATTTTTTAAAAAGCACAAAAATTGCCAAGTTAAAAAGTTAATTGTGACCATATAGGCACATAATGTTGGGAGCAGAAGTAAAATCAAGAATTATAATTCATAGCCTCAGGAGGATAAAAGAATACATTATATTCATGTAACTGAAATAGAAAATTTCATAAAAGGAGTGAAAAAAGAATGTTGAAAACATAAAAGTATGAGAGAATAAAGTAATAATTCAACAGACCAGCTAACAGAGAAAGCTAAGAGATATTGTGGCAATAAAAAAAAAGAAGATGGAAAATGTGAAAGAAAAGAAAACTGTAGGATCATTAATGAAGGGCCAACATACAACTATGAGGAATTTCTGAAAGGGGAAAAATATATACCGTAGATGTGTTTATATATCATGTATACATATAAATAGATGTAATTTTCAACAAAATTATAAATTGAGTGAGGAAAGAAGTAATAAACAATGAAAAAATGGAATGGGGAATCAGTTCAGGTAAACCAAGAAAGACACATGTGGAAAGAGAGGTGACATCTTGACACGGCCATAGAGAAAACAGCTCATAGTTTCTAAGACTGAAACAGAGGTCTTGCTACAGAATGAGTAGGAGATGAGGCTGAAAGTTCTCAGGGGTCCATTCAGAATGATCTTCATTTGCTAAACTGAGGAGTTTCAGATTTGTTCCAGAGTCCCAGTGAGTCATGGTTGATGAAGCTAAAGGAATAGCTGTTTACTTTTTGAAAAGTGTTTTCTCTTTTAACGAAATCTCAAAATTACGAATTCTATCAAGAAAAAGCTTTCAAAGCACAGACGAGGTGTTGTTTAACACTTTACAGCAAGGAAGTGGCAGAAGGCTATGGTGGCAGGGAAGAGGCAACGGAGTGGGCAGCAGCTCCAGAGACGAGCAGGGATTGGGGCCCTCACAGGACAGCCCCTGACACTAGACCCTCACCAATGCAGCTTCCTCAAAGGAGGTCAAGAAGTAGGAGATACGGGGAATGGTTCCAATCGGTGGTTCCAATTGGTTAGAAACATATGCGATGAGCTATTCTTCCTAGTTTACATTTATTTGTTTGTGGCCATTTAAAATAAAATAGCTACATTTCAGCTGAAAGTTAGTTTCAAATATTAGCACTGCTGACCTTAAAGGAATTAGCTGGCCTCGTCCGCCTCTCTGTGCTGGAGCTTCCCTAAGGCTCCTTGCCGATGCTCATCTAAGACCCACTCAATCTGCGGGGAGACTTACCCTCACAGGCTGCTGGGGGAAGAATGAGTACCAAGGCAAAGCTTCCTCCTGCGAATCTGAAGTCCTCAGTTAAAACTGGGCATGCCACTGGTCCATGGTCATGGCTGACTCATCATGTATCTTCCATGTTGCCCCCGTCTGTTCCAGTTCACAGGGTCTCTACTTATTTTTGTTAGTACTTTGTATTAACCTGGATTAAAGTGGAACATATTCCTCTTAGTAAAGTGTCAAGAGAACGAAGAAACAAGAATCCAATGTTTTCAATTCTCATATGAAGGCAGTAGATGAACCAATATGTATCCTCATCGGAGAAAAACTTAAATCAATTCAGGGGGCAGAGGAATGAGGAAATGGGGAGGGGGAGGAGGTTGAGGGTTACAGCTTGGGGGCAGGAGCCAATAATAAGAGGGACTTTACCTAACAAATGCAATCAGTGTACTTAATTATTTCAATGAATCTCAAACAATAAAGAAAAAAATAGCATGATACATCTCATTTGCTCTCTTTTTTTTTGGAAGTTAATTTAGTCAAGAGAAAAATGCAAGTTAATAATAATGGATTCAAAAGGATGGTATTCTTCTAAACTTGATACTGTTTAATATTTATAGAAGGCATTTTTGTAACATCATGTTTTTGTTGTTGTCTTTATCAGGGGTACAAATCAGAAGAGGCCAGTACAGAGCGCTGCTCTAATTGGGTGAGATCTCAACGCTGATTTTTTGAGCTACCTTTTTGCCTATATACAGTGAAGTGCTTGCGCTAAGCACTCTCTCACCTCATTTCCACATGTGAAGATAAAACAATAAGTTGACAACCTGTAACGCAGAAGAGAACTGTCCCCAGAACGTAACCTTGCTGACACACAGAGCTTCTAGCCTCCAGAACTATTAGAAATATGTTTGTCTGTCAGCCACGCAGTGGGGATAGCAGCCTGAGCTAGGACACCTGTACTTATAAATGCTGCATTTTAAAAGATTCTCTGTAGTGATATTGAACATGTATAAGTTCTCTATATACGATTTCCAAACAAGCATTTGCATCTACAGGATTACCAAGATGTAACAGTGGGTACTATAGGGAATACCAAGCACATTTCAAAAGAACTTGAGATAAAATACTTGAGACCGCAAGTCTAAAACAGCCGTAATAACAAAAATATAAATATTGCTTTGTAGTTTAAATTGTATTGTCAGGACTATTAAATGAAAAGCAAGAATAAATGTCATCTCAGCAAATATTAAAACCCAACTGGGATACGTATTATTATTCTCCTCTGAAAAATTAGAAGCTGAGATGTCAGTGTGTGAGTGAAACATTGACATATCCACAGTTGAAACTGGTGAACATGGGACTTTCTCGGTTCCCCAACATTAATCCCATATCCTTCCTGCTGGATGACAGTGTTTCCCCACGTAGATTTAAACCATAGTATTGTTAACAGCGCCACATTCATACATATGCATAGCAATTGTAGTGCTTGTTAAACAAAACTGTTTTCTGAAAACATTGCTCGTATGTCAAATAGTTTCAAACATTAATTAGATACCAGTGGTAACACTGAGCAGTAGCAGAGCTGATGCTTTTGTTTTAACTGGTCATGTCATCGCCTCACACAGACGGCCAAACTAGTGAAATATATTCATTCCATACCCTGCTACATAAAGCGTGCTATATAAACCTAGGGTTCAAAATTTACCTATGGCGACACCCATGAAAATGTTTTAAAATATAAACTAATATATCTGAAACTATAGTTAATTCCCTTAAAGTTAAATGCATGAAATTGTGAAAACAGAAAAAATTCTTGAGCCATGAACCGGATGTTTCAGATTAAGAAAAAAAATGTAAGTATGGAGTTACAGAGAGTGGGAAGACGCCATTCGTCCGAATTCATCTGCTCTCACTCTGCAGAGCTTATGGCAGTATTAAGTAAATAATCTCAAAAGTTTGACTAAGGAAAAATAGTTAAAATTAAGCAAAATAGCCAAAGCACAAAAGAAGTTTATAGTTAATGAATGCAATAGTTAACAAAATGTTATTAAATGTTCTTAAATTAATATATACATAAAAGATAAAACTAGCTTCCTGACCATAGGACTCTGAAATTCAAATCTGAATGAACACACAGAAGCCTAGCCTTCCTCATTTCCCCCCCCCCAAAATACATATTTTTAAAATGTTGCAAAATATTATTTTTGCTAATGAGAATCACAAGCATGAGGAAATCCCAGATAATGACCGGAATGATATTTTTTAAATCAAATTTTAAAATTAATGTGATGGCTTTCATGCAGGTAAAGGAAAATTCACGCCTGCGTTGTTTAGCCTCCATTTACCCAAAAGCTTTCTGTGCCCTTTCCGCCCTGTGCTCTGAGTGGCTGACTGGTGAAGCGAATGGGCAGGCTCCCACTCTAGCTTCCTGTTGTATTTAGCCCACGACAGGTTCTGGCAGGAATTAGAAAGCAGGCAGCGGGTGAGCTCCGGCTATTAATTAATTCCCCCACTTCACCTCACTAGTTATCTCTGTGTTGGTTGTGGTTTTCAGTAGTTAGAGACCACAGCTCCCATATAGGGACACATCCTTATAACCCAACGTTTTTCTAACCACTCTTTTCTCAACATCTGGTCTAGGGGAAAAACAATGGCTCCTTGTTGCTACCTCTGAGTACTTCGCAATACTGGGTACGTTGCAGGTTTCCCTCCATCCTGCATAATAGGCTCTTCATCGAGCTCTTTTCCTTTTTCAATTTAAGAATCCCATTTTTTCCCTGCCAGAAGTCAGTCTGCCTCAACAATAACAGGTGAGAGTAAAACCTAAAAGGAAGGGAAGGTAAAGAATTGACTGCAGGGGATGGGCTCAAGTCTTTCACTTTCCGATCCCTCTTCCACAATCTCCTCCTTAGTCTGCTGTGCAATCCTCCTTCAAAATTCTCCCTTGAATCTTTCCCGAATTGGTACAATCTAAACTACGTTTTTGTGTCTTCGATTATAATACCATTTACTTTATCTCACAATCCTTTTTTCGTATTATAAATTTATTATCAATAGGTGAGTGTCCTCTTCCCAAAATAACAGGAGACATGTACACAAGCAATTTCCTCTACACTGATAGCACAGCTCTTAGTCCAGTCCACCTGTGCTCAACTCCATTCATCAGTAACACACAGTAGAGTCATCCCCAGGTCCTGCAAAAACTCAGATCCATGCATCCTCCAATCCCACAAGCTGGCCTTGGGGAACTCACTTCCAGAACTCACTTACATGAAAAGTCGGTCCTCAGTACAGGCAGGTTTTGCATCCTGCCAATATTACATTTTCCTTCTGTGTTGACTGAAAAAGTGTCCACATGCAAATGGACCACACGGTTCAAAACTGTGTTACTCAAGGGTCCTTTGGATTCTAGAGCCTTGAGGTTTTCCCTTTCTTCCTTCCTTCCCTGTCTCCTCCTATCCTTCTTTTCTTCCTTCCTTTCTTCAATTTTTTCTATTATTGTCTTTCCCTGAATTGATTACCTTAACTTTTTGTCTCCTTAATCTTGATACCTTTCCCTCACCCAATAACAATGCATTCCTCAAATATCTGTACAGCTATCTGTGTGCAGCAGGGAACCGGGGGAAAGTGAAGAGATTGGAGCTTTTCAATCCATCTCCTATGATGTAATCTTTGAGATAAAGCTAATCTTTATCCTTTCGCCCTTTTGTACTGCTGGGTAATAATAACTGCACAGTCACAGATACACCAAGGCTCGGGTCCCGCCTGTCACTGAGCTCAGCATTCGTAAGTGTAGGTGGCCACCAGTGTCACACCACCTACAAAGGATTAAATTTCTATTCCTGTATTGCTTTTTACTTATATATTTATCTCTGTGGGTGGAAAGCATCAGGCCCACTGTTCAGTTGTTATAAATAAATTTTTCAATTCTAAATATTACATGGTGGACAAGTATTGATAATTCTTGGGTATTCAATCTCTGCCTTTTAGGTTAACTTTAAAGCACAGATTATTTAAAGTGCTAGGATGTATTTATTATTATAAATTAATTCAAATAAACACTCTGCAAGTAACTGCTTTGGAACTTAAACTTATCAAGGGCATCTGTGAAGAAAAATTGCTTGCTGAGCACATCTTGGGACATTCTTATTCAGTTGTATTAACATTGTTTAAAGTTTTTATTTTTTTTCTTGCCAAAACTCAGCTATATGTGCTTTTTTAATGAAACCTTTCCAGAATTTTCACAACATTATGGTTTAAATTTTTTATTATTATTACTTATTTTAGAAATTAGGATTAAAGGATTAGAAAGACTCAAGACTCTGCATACTTGGTAATCACTGTTTGATTTCCTTAAATTGGAAAACCATTTGGGCACTTATACAAATGCATTATTTATATACAAAAAATATTAGGAATCACAGAAAATATTTAGTAATCAAATTACCCATTATTTTATAATCATACTAATAATGTATTATTTCTGAGACTGAAATTCTCTTATTTCTAGCTTCAAATTTTCTGTCACGAAACAAAATTTGTACACAATTGTGACAAAAAAATTCTAGGACCCAAACGATCTACATTGTATGACATTATTATATTTGGCTAAAATAGACAAATGCCTACAAAGTCAAACTACTCTTAAGAGAGAGCAAAAGGGACTATAAATTCAAAATAAAACAAAGATTGATGACAATAGGTTAGATGTTATAATATTTGATTGACTGAAAACTTTTCCAGGCTTCTTCTAAATTCCTAAAAGTTTAGACAGGAAATAGAAATTTAAGAAAAACAGTTGTTGTCCAGTAAAGTCATAAAGAGTTCTATAATTTTCTCTTCCTTTCATTTTTAAGATATTTTTAACACATTTGTCCAGTAATTACTGTTTTACTTTATTCAAAACATAGTATTTACACAAACATTTACAAGCCTATCCTTTTGAGTTCAGAATTTTCTATCTAAAAGCAACAAATTAATAATTTTTATTTAAAAATTATTATTTTGATCCTGTATTGAAAAGTCAGAAGCTCGAGCACCTGTATTTCCACACGAGGAACCTCTATTTCCTGTACCTGCATTTCCACATGACATCTGAAGTTGTATAACTGTTGCGCCTTTGGAAGTGTTATGTTCTATCTTTGACCATGGTCCCCACAACGTTTTACTTTCACTCAGTAAAAAGAACATGGTGGGAGCTGTGAGGAACTGGTGTCTCCAAGGAATAAGAGCAGAGTTGAGTGAGGCAGGTGGAACCTGAAGCTACTCCTCAAATGTCATGAATCCTAAAAGCTCACCCAGGTTCCTATGAAGTGACTCTTCCAAAGTCATTCAAATTTATGTGAAAATGAAAGAGTTAGTTTTGCAAGGTCTGAGAGTACAGAAAGACATTTCAATTTCCTGAGAGTACGAAAGGCATTTTTTTTAACCTAAGCTTACTTGAGAAGAAATCACTAATTGACACTTGGCAAAATTACCTGAGAGAAAATGTTTTCCGATTCTTGCAGTAGTGACAATAATTTTCATAAAATACTATCTAGCATCTCCTTTCTAATGCTTTGCCAGCTGCCATGCTCCAGATCTTTACTCTGCCCAACCACGGAGACAGCTTCTTGTCCCCTTCCACACTTTCCCTGCTCACTCTGTCCTTTGTCCCTGTGCCAGAGGTACATTTTCAGAGGGAAGCAGGAGACACATAGGCCATTTGATTTCTCCGTAATGAACCTGTGTTTGCAGACAGAGGGAGAGCATTTCCTACAGATTTTCATGGATCTTTGCTCTGAGTCTATAAGTCAAGTTGTTAAAGGTAATTTTAAAATGGGACTAACATATCATAACCCATCATTAAAAAAATCAATTAATCCAAAAGTCACACTTACGCATTGTGTCACTTACATTTTTTGTTACCAATCTTCGTAACCTCAGAGCAGTGGTGCTCTCACCTGTCTGCAAGACTGTATTTTGTATTTGTGGGACACTTTACCAAACTATCAATGCATGGGTCCTGCCATAGACCGACGGGTTTGACTCTGAAATCCTTAGTTTTCTAAAATAACGCAAAGGTGATTTTAATGTGAAGAAAGAGGTGAAAAACACCAACTTACATTGGTAGAATTACTCAACTTTCTTTCAAGCACACTGTCCTGATTAGACTTCACCACTATACAACTCCATGTAACCAAACACCACTCGTACCCCTAAATCTACTGAAATTTGAAAAGTATCAAGGAACCAAAATAATCGTACAATGCACTGTGCTAATTAGACAGTGGCATATCAAGGATGGGCCACAGAGAAGCAAGGAGTGGAGGGGTGGGATGACCAACCAGCAGCTGTAAAGTAACAATTGTGTTTTCTTGTTTTCCACAAAATTTAGAAAAACTTAGTTCTTTTTTTCTATCTCTAGCCTCTCAGTTTTTTGACCACAGGAGGAGGAATGATTTCTCATATTTTAGAATTTAAAAGTGGTTAGTTACATATATGCAGCTAAGCTCTCTTACACTCTTTCAGAAATGGATGTTCACAAATTGAGCACCTTCTGCTTTCATTCCTGAGTCAAAATGATAAGAATACCTGACACAGGGCCTCAGACAGAATTAGAATTAGTTCCCCAGACCTTCCTGAGGGGCTCTGCACTGAAGTTCGGGGGAAGGTGTGAAGCCTGCTGGAATGGCTCACAGTTGAGTGCAGACCGAGTGTGGTCAGCTCTCCTCTCTCCCCACAGTGCGTCCCAGGGACTTGACGTCCTGCTGCCAGTGTGCGATGGACCAAATATAGGCCCTCAAATTCATAGGCAGCAACTGAAAACCCAAATATGATGGCATTTGTAGGTGGGGCTTCTCAGAGGTAATTTGGTCATACTCACTGAGTGGTTATAAATGGCATCTGTGCCCTCATAAGATAATGAATGGGACAGAGCTTTCTGCTTTCCATTATGTGAAGCCATAACATGCAAACCAGAGAAGGGCCTTCACCAGAAACAGGCCAGGCTGGCTCCCTGACCTTGGACTTCTCAGCCTCCAGAGAAATGACATATAATTTCTGTTGTTAAAGCTGCTCTGTGTATGGTATTATTGTAGCATCTTGAACTGATTAAGACAACATGACAACTGGGAAACCCTAAGATTGTTCTCTATTTCACTCTACTAGACAATATTTTGATCTCTATATAGTTTCTGTAGAGAATTCGCTGTTGATTAAGAAAGGGTTCTGAATAGTGCCTTATGAAATTCTAATAAAAATATTTTCTCTGACAAGAAAAAATTAGAAGAATGAAAGAAAGGTGAAAGGAAAGGAGAAAGAAAGAGGGAGGAAGAGAAATAGTGGCAAAAAAAGGAAAAAGTATAAGCCCTATGTTTGTGGGGTTTATGCCTTTATTATCCGTAGGTCTCAATAATCTTTCATTGAACTGAGTTGTAAGTCTGAAACATATGGTTTAAATTACATTAAAACTTTCAATCAGTTTAAAAATAAGAATGGAAGGGCTTGGTGTCTGCAGCTCAGCAGCTAGGGCACCAGCCACAAGTACACCAGAGCTGGTGGGTTCGAATCCAGTCCAGACCTGCCAAACAACAATGGCAACTACAAACAAAAAACAACCGGGCGTTGTGGCAGGCACCTGTAGTCCCTGCTACTTGGGAGGCTGAGGCAAGAGAATTGCTTGAGCCCAAGAGTCTGAGGTTGCTGTGAGCTGTGACATACAGGACTCTACTCAGTGTGACAGCCTGAGACTCTGTCTCAAAAAAAAATAAAGAAATAAAATAAGAATGGAAGGGGTTGTAACAATGCTGTTATTTTTCTTAATATTTAAATATAATTAATTTGTTTATAATCAGATGAGTTCTTCATTTATAAGTGAATTTCTTTTCCAAAATATTCCTGTGTGAAGACTTACTTAACTATCTTAGTCTTTAATCAAAGATCAACCAGGGCTTAGATCTTTAAAAGAAAGTTAGAAAAACCCACCTCTCTTCTGCCCCCTATAAGTCCAGGTGAGGAGGTGCCATGGTCAGTGAATGTTTTCCTGTTACTTACGTGTACTTGTCACTCAATAAAATTTCATAACTAAATTTTTTAAAAATCTTTGTAACAATAAACGTGGATGATTGGCATATGAACACTGTACACATTAACTATGGAGGTGACATAGACAAAATAATTTAAGTATTTTGCTAGTAACACATCTTGCTTAAGTTTATTTCTGAATTGGACATAATATGTTATTCACCCTTGATTTTAATTCTGCTTGTCCCTGACTTCATAGATGACCCCTAGAAAAGCACTTAACCTTTTTTTAATTCTAGTTTTCCTTGTATTAAAACAGGACTTATAAACATTACTAATAGCACAGAGGCATTTCAATTCCTGCAAGAATGATTTTACTCTTAATAAAAAAGTTCTCTGCACTTATTTTTCAATTGTGACAATATGTGGACTATGGAGAGAAATTATTTAAATTTCACTCACAACTGTACTAAAAAGACAGAAAAGACTACTGTAACTCCCTAGCAAAGTTAACTTTAAATTAATAATCAATGAGAATACTTGAAAAATATGCAGTATTATCCAACACATTTATAAATGTCTAAATCAGTATTATCCAACACATTTATAAATGTTCTCATTTTAGATGGAGATTTAAACATTTTTTTGTGAAATATATTTCTCTAAATACCCCATATCTTATTGAGAAACATTATACATTACACGTGCTTTAATTTTTTTACCAGCCTACATTCTGTCTTGACATGACAGATTAAATCACAGGTTATATGTCTCGTACACTTGGAGACCTTCTGGTAGTGTCCAAGTTTCTTAAAATTAATTACATCCTTCAAAAGTTCTTATAAAATAGACAAGTACAGATATTAACGCAGAGCTGGATTTATGATAATCATAACCTGGTGTTTCCTATGTCCTCACAGGTTTAGATTTATAGATTATATTTTCAAGAGGATTATCACTCACGTAAAGTATTTAGAGCTATTATTTGGTAGACTATTACTGGTTTTCTCAATTATATAGGACCATGTATTAGGAATATATATGTATTATATTTGTATGGACGACTGTGTGTATGTATATATGTATATATGATTCCCAATTTAGCAGTTCTTAGGCATTACAAGAAAATAATCTAGAAAGTTCTAAAAATGCAAATTCTTGGGCACCAACCCTTTGAGGTTTTATTTAATATGTGGCTGCAGCTCAGCAGTATGCATTTTAGCAAACACCCTAATAATATTAAAGTTGATATAGCATGTATCACAAACTGAGAGATATCAGTGTATGACATATTCAAAATTATCAGTGAAAAGTATTAGCATAAAATTACATTTCCATTGAGACAACTTAATGGAACATTTGACAAATAAAGTAAGTTATACTGTCAAGTAATGATGCATTTATGTGAAATCCAACAATTTTCCCACTAGTATTTTATTGTGATTTTTAAGTTAAGCAGGACCCTGATCTGTCTCCTAATTTATATGAGGATGTTCTTCTATAAATGACCCTTCATTAGGGTAACACATCACTCTGAGATGTCAAACCTATTTGTCATCAAGTCCCTTAAACCTCACAGCTGCCACTGTTCTATATTCAGGTAAAGAGATCTGTCCTGTTATTTCCTCATCATCTGTCTCCATCAAAGTCAATGGCGGCATCAGGCTACCACCAGCAGTTTGGGATTCCCACCGTTTGCGGTGATTCCCTCCGTGTGTAGGGCTGTCCTCAGTCAGCTTTACTCAGATTTTGTAAGAAGTACTTCTTTTCTCATCTTAAAACTTGGAGAAAATGGTAACTTTTATCTTTCAGAAATGCAGCTACCTGCTCTTTTATTATCCACTTGGTGGGTTTATAATCCCTTCACCCCTTCAATATTTTCCCCCAACTTAAGGGCTGTATTTCTCCACTCTAATCATAATGCAGCCCCCAATTTTAACTCACTCTGTGATGTGCTTTTCTCATTACTCTTTTAGAGATAAAAACATCATTTTGTATGTTTGTGAACGCTTTGATCAATAGCACAGCAGATGTAACACAGCTATTTACAATGATATAATGAATCAAAGAGCAAACACTCATGTAAGTGGGAAGTGATGGTGTACATTAAAACCAGTTCAGAAAAATTTATAAAATATTTAAAGTGACTTTAAGGAAGTTAAAGAATATAATAAAACAGTGCAGTTAATCTTTATCAGTCCAAAGATGTTTCATAGATTTCCCATCTGACATCTTTAGAATATTTACTTATAAATATTCAGGATGGCACCTGTGACTCAGTGAGTAGGGTGCTGGCCCCATATACCAAGGGTGGCGGGTTCAAACCCAGCCCGGGCCAAACTGCAACAAAAACACAGCTGGATGTGGAGGGCGCCTGTATTCCCAGCTATTCGGGAGGCTGAGGCAGAAGAATCGCCTGAGTCTGGGAGTTGGAGGTTGCTGTAAGCAATGTGGCACCACAGCACTCTACCGAGGGTGATAAAGTGAGACTGTCTCTACAAATAAATAAATATTCAATGAAACACCATTTTTCAGATACATAAGATGGTTTCATAGCATTAACAATAGTTGAGGACTCAGTTCTTAAAAAATTTAAAAGTAAAATAATTTTCCTAATATGGCTTCACAATTAGAAACATAAATTTTAAAACATCTTCTTGTACAAGAAGAAAGAGGAATAGCACATTTGTAAATCTGTAGGCCTGATGCAGTTGTACTGTGAAAATATAGCTTTAGATGGGAAAAAGAGACTGGATGATTTCAAACATAGGCTGAATTTATTTTAAAAAGTATGAGTTCTCCAAGATTTGTAATCCTAGATTCATGGTGAGATTATTCATTTGTTAATTGAGGTCGTAGTAAATTTTCTCTTCTTTCTGTTTATAACTCTTCTACTTTACTAAAAATGTCTTTGACAGCTTTTCGGAAATATGAGCTGAACATTATTGTGACTTTTCATCAATATTTTATATAAAATCTTCTCTGATTTATGTGAAGCTACTTATCATCTATATTACATTAATTTTGGAGCAAGTTATTCATTTATGAGAAACTAGGTAAACATATGAGAATTGATAATGAAAATACGGCATAAATAAGACTATTAATAAGTTAGAAGACACCTAGTATAGTGAAATATTTACACAATATAAAAATTGTGTTATAAGAAAAGAAAATGTATAACTTATGGCTTCAGAATATTCTCCCTTTACAAACAAGATGGTAAAATTAGATATATCTTATTTTTATTTGGTGAAGGAAAGGAGCATGCTTATATACCAAGTTCTTAACCCCCATAGAAGAAATGACCACATCTTAAACCCTTTAAACCTATTTTTTTATAACTCTTCTTAAACATCTTACTCAAAACTGGTGGTAACATATGTTGTTATCACTGTTTCATATTTACTCTCTACTCATGAACTTCAGAGGGGAAAATGGAATTTGGTATGTTTTGAAAGCATTGATAGTAAATTGTTGGTATATTTGTAAATAGCTATGTTCCTATGTAATACCAACTGTATACATCGATTGTTATACAGTTGGTATAATGTAGCTATTTACAGTTACATAATGAATCAAAGCACAAAGTCTCATATAAGTAGAAAATGATGCAGCACATTAAAACCAGTTCAGAAAAATATATAAAATATTTAAAGTGACTTTAAACATATAAATTTTCTGTATATATAATATAGTTTGTTTACTAAAGCATTTCTGCTCCAGAGACTCTGCCACTGGACTGTTCTCAGGATGTAAACAGGATGGACCACCCCACCTCCACCACTGCAGTTGTCACCTCCCCATTTGGGGAAGTCGTGTGATTGAGAACTGTGCCTGCCATAGGGGTGAACATTTTAAATGAGCTTTTTGTTGTTAATGAATAAAAGGTATTCATTATTACCATTATTATCTCTGTAGAACAAATATCTCTGTAGAAAACAAATACAGAAACTGAGGTCATTCAAGGGTGAGTTGTCTAAGGTCAAGCTGGTTAGGTGAAGAACCAGAACTTGAACCAGACCAAGAGACTCAAAACCACCACGTCTTCTCTTACAGCAACATGATATCGGCAATGCCTTTTGTGGTTATCATTCTTTTCAGTTTCCAAATGTTCTCATGCACAATCCATGGGTTAGCTATTATTTCAAAGAGCACTAAGCTTCGAAAGATTAGGGGACTTAGCCAAGGGGCGTCTAAATGAGCATTGTGCTGCCCAGGAGAGCTTTGCTGCTCAGACACACAATGCCTTGCCACGTTCCAGCCCTGGTGCTCCTCCACTGTCATGACTGACAAAGGTGCTCAGGCTGAGATGGGCTTAAGTATCTCTAAGCCCTTGGCACACTACCCACCAGTATTCTTAATAATGTAAGATGAAGAACATAACTCTGTATAATAGAATCATAAAACTTATAGACACAAAATAATTTCCCTGTTATATTACTTTATTTTTTATGTATTTATTTATTTATTTATTTATTTTTTGCTAAACAAGAGCAACATTACTTACCAGGAGGAGATAAATTCTGAAAATGATCACTTTTTGTTTTCAGAACATATTTTTAAATTTATTGTGTAAATACCCCCGTGCTTAGATTAATGTCTACCTCAAACAGTTCTCCTTTCTGCAATAAGCACAATCGTTCTTCCTTTTTTTGCCATTGATTATGAAATACAGTGAGTCTGCTTATATTAACACTTATGGCATAAGGAAAAATTGAAAATTATATACATAAAAACAATACATGGATGTGTGCCAGGAATTTTCACTATGTATATGTTTACAAATTTCCTTACATTTTTATTTAAATATGCTTACATGTCAACTGCATTTGTTTGTTTTTAATTTATTTGCTTTTTTACTTAAAAAATGTCTCCTCTCTAAGAAATATTTCTCTGATTTAAATTTATTCTCCTGTGACTTTATATATGGGTAACATGATAACCCAAGTTCATTTTAATGGTAGATTATCAATTTTAGTGTTTTCAAATCACCTATTCACTTTTATAATTTCTATTAATTCTAATCATTAAATGACTCTCTAAAGAAGCAAGGTTCCTAGTCTATATTTTCTTCCAGTTTAGGAGCTTCTAATAAAAAGTATTAATTCTTTAAATATGTATTGCCCCTCTAATCCATCCAACAACCTTCCAATTTTGATGCGCCTAAAAAAGGCTTGACAAATGAGTGATGGTGTCAGCTGAATAATTACTATTCTCAGAGGTTGGTGGATGACACTGTATTTCTGCATAATACAACTAAATCTTTTAAAATATGTTTATGCACATACTACCTCCTCCTTCCCCAAGTCTTCTGTACTTACAATAGTATAGTGTAGGTTCAATGTTCCCTTTATGCAAATTTACAACCCGAAAAGCTCTGGAAAAATATATTTTTGTTAATGTACTAAATCATTTGGGAGCGAAATCTAATCTGGTATGAAGTTGTTGATCCCACCTGATATGATTTATTTATTCACTTATTCGATTATGGGATTCTGCTTTAAGCATTTCTGCAGGTAACATATATTACTCAGCATATGCAAAAGTCATCTTTCAAACAAAAATAACTTTATTTCCTAAGCCCGAGAGCTTTAGGTCAGAGACTCTAGAGCCCTGATTTTCAAAAAGTCTTTCAACACTGCATTCTCAAAGAGTTTAAACCTCTTTAAAAATCAATTCAGCAAACCAAGTGTAACCAATAGAAGCTAAATATTATGACAGGTATTGCAGACACAAACATGATTTATACTTAATTCTTTCTTCCAATTAAACCCATGCTAACATTATTTATTCTTCCTGATCCTTTGTAAACATGGAATCTGTAAGTTAAGGGAGACTGTTCCAAGACTTCACCTATAAATCAAAATAAATTATTTTGAATATAATTTAGTATGATGTTGGTAGAAAGATAGCTATCCTTATATAATTTCCTAAATTTTTAAAATATGGATGTTTGCTGTTGTAATGAGAAAACCTAATGAACGCAATGCCATCCTGCCATTTTATCAAGTGAGTGCTTGCTTGTGGGCCTCACTCTATACCTGTGCGAAACGAGGAGGAACAAGGTGCAAAGTGGAAGATGCTGGAAATATGCTGCTACCGTCTCTCTCCCTATTTGAATTCCATGCACTCTTTTTTGTTCAAGGCTAAAATAGAAACTAAGCATTGGATTAAAGTAATTTTCCGACTTGAAAATTGAAAACACAATCTTGTACTTTCCAAATGCCCAGATGAAATATTCATTTCCAGAAAAAAAAGAACTCTTCAGAAATTGAACTATGGTGAAACTACTGTCATTTTCTGTTATGATTTATTTTTCTGCCTGTTCATGATTGCCATTTTTTTTTTTTTTGGTCCATCAAATTCCTCATTTGGAATCTATTTCCTTTATAGTTCTAGACTCTATAGAATTTTCCTTACTCTGATTAAAGCAATTTACAAATTTTGGATATATTCTCAATTAAAATATCAGGATCATACACTATAGGGATGGAAAAAATGTTATAAATTTTGTACACTGACACTTTCGTTTTACAAATGAAAAAAACAAGGTTCACAGAAATTGTTTGATCTTTGCAACCCATTACATCTATTTGCTGAAAAAACCACAGTAGATTTCCACTTCCTGTCCCAGAGTCCAAACTTCCACGCTGTTTGTTACCCTATCAGTCTCTCCTACATGAAAGACTCACATTTTTCTGTAAATTTACATATGATACTTCACTTTGTTATTACTTTCACTGGCATCTTAAATTCCATGTTTTAGGTCATGTGTCTTCATTTTACTCTCTATTCAGATAATGAAGAATTTGAGATGTACTAATTCCAAATCTGTAAGACACTTCAAATTTCTTTACTGAAACCTTAGAAAACATATAGCATTTTAAATTTTCCCCCCAAAAAACTATATAATAATGAGTACATGAGCAAAAGTCTAGTAAGTTCTAACATTAGCAAGAAAAGAAAAAAGAAAGTCCTATAATGACTCATTTAAACATGCATTAAAATATATTATTTAAACATTTAAACACATTTAAAAATGCTGATAAGCCATCACATATACTTCCACTTAAAATGACAAAAGAACCCATATTTTAACTAACCACCTGTGCTATAAATACATTTCGAGAGATATGATTCAAAAATAGAAATCCAAAATAACATTCCTACCCACAAATATGAAACAAATATCTCCAACAGGCCAGAAGTGGAGGAGAAATGCTGAGCAGTGAGCAGGGCTGTGACTTGGGAGACACTTGATCCAAAGGTTGTTATATCTTATCCTGGCTTATCCTGGACAAAGGCTTAAGTGGATACAGGTGGAGACAACACATAAGAGCCAGACAAACAAAGAAATGAAGCAGAAATAAAATCAGCGAATAAATTAATAAGTAAAGCAATTGCACCAGGCTAGCAACACAAGTTACAATCACAAGGAACAAACCAAGTCAAGGAAAGATATTCAACATATATTTAACATATTTTTATTGCAACTGTAACTAATTTTTTTTTTTTTTTTGAGACAGAGCCTCAAGCTGTCACCCTGGATAGAGTGCTGTGGCATCACAGCTCACAGCAACCTCCAATTCCTGGGCTCAAGCGAGTCTCCTGCCTCTGCCTCCCAAGTAGCTGGGACTATAGGCGCTGCCACAACACCTGGCCATTTTTTGGTTGCAGCCGTCATTGTTGTTTGGCGGGCCCGGGCTGGACTCGAACCCGCCAGCTCAGGTGTACGTGCCTGGCACCCCAGCCCATTGAGCCACAGGCACCGAGCTGCAACTGTAACTAATTTTATGGAATAGGTGACAACATATTTTATATAAACGCTTGCAAAAGGGTGAACAATAGTAGAAAACTAGACCATAAAATTTAGTAATAAAATTAGCAGTATGAAACAAGAATAGTGGCATAAAAATCTAATTAAAAATCTTATAAATAAAAATTTAGTTATTTAATAAATTGTCAATGAAATTGCCAGAGCCCATTGGAAAACTACTGAACTAAAAATACTGATTCACCAGTTACCAATAGTTTAAAGATTCTCCATCGAACATGGGCACCATAAAAGATATACAAAAGTCAGGTGGAGTAATGGCCGAGTCTTCAGTTCAAAAGTGTATTTCTAACACTAAGCAAGAAAACAATAAGCTCACATCTAAACACAGCATAGCAAACTTCACAATACCAGGAATAAAGAGAAATTTATTTTTAAAAATTGATGATTTTTAAACTATTCTATAGATGGTTTCTTGCTCTGTCACCAAGGCTGGGATGAAGTAGCACAATCATAGTTCACTGTAATCTCAAACTGCTGGGTTCAAGCGAGCCTCCTGCTTTCACCTCCCAAGTAGCTGGGACTATAAGCCACTGTACTGCCTGTGCCACTACATATGGACAATTATTTCTTTATTTTTTGTAGACAGAATCTGGCTATGCTGCCTAGGCTTGTCTCAAAATCCTAGCCTCAAGCAATCCTCCGGCTTCACTTGCTTCAGCCTTTCAAAGTGGCGGGATTATAGGTGTGAGCCACTGTCCTCAGCCTAGTCTTTAAAGATAAATAGAAATAAAAGCAATCCTCCAAAAAGTTCAGATCACAAGCTCATGAACAAAACTGCTAAGTGATGCTAAAATCAGTGAATGAATATCTACTCATTGCTACTGTTGAGGGTCGGGGGTCCCTGAACCCGGTTGACCTGGTTTGATTACTCACTTGACCTAGAAAGTTCAACCAAGGCATGGCAGTAATTAAAAGCAAAAATAAGTGGAAATTGAAAATAAAAGTGAAGTGGACAGGCAGTATAGCTACAAAGCAAAAGGAACCTACACAACTTTTATGGTAACAAAGAGAAATTTTTAGGAAGAACAAAGAGAAAGTTTACAGCACTTCCAAATAGAACTGTAAGGAGATACCTCTCATGAAGGAGAGAAGATGAGAGAGACGCACACAAGGGCAGTGTCAGAAATAAATTCCTCTTCCTCTCAGTTTGAAATTGGTGTCTTTCTCCGTTCTCTTTGTCCCACTAGGCACTCGCTATTGGTTGAGTGGTGAACGATCCTGTGGACCCTCCAGACTTCGTTATTCTCTGGGCCAGGTTTTACCCCCAAGCCCCCTGAACTCCCTTTCTTGGCATCTCTCTTCTCAGCTATATGGAATAGTATAGAAATTTTCACCCCAAAATATTACAACACGCCAAACTATCATTGCAGTGTGAAGATAGTAAAGATACTTTTTAACGTCTCAAGAGATAGAGACATTGTCCCGTCAGAATTTGATCTTAGAGAATTCTAAAGGGACATACTGCATCTAAATGAAATTAGAGGAAAGAAAGAATGTAGAGGAAAAATGGAAATTAATAAAATGTGTTCACAAAAAGTTGTGAACTAAAATAATCACTACTTTTGTATTTAACTGTCATAAATATCAGTTAAATAAAATATTTTTTGAATTTTTTAATTTGTTTTAAAAAATAAAAAGAACTGTCAAACTAAATTTCAAAGCATTGATAATAAAATGCTAGAATGCAAAACAGGGTAAGTATGGTGATACAGGGTTTCCCGTTCAGGACTGGACAGGAACTCCATTTCCTAGGCCTGGATGAGTTCAAACATTTTATCACAGACCCCCGTCTCCAGGCCCAAACAGGCCCTTTCCAGGCAGGGTTCAAGCCAGGTCATGAAAAAAGCTGCCAGATTGGTATCTCATCGGGGCAGTTCCTCCTGGAGTAGGGACACACAGCCTACTGCCTCTCCTGGGATAATCTTCTACCTGCAGGCTCCTGGCCAGCTGTGATGTGTTTGGACTTACATTCCCAATTTCTCCCTGCTGGCAGGACAGGAAAAGCAGTGAGTATATAAACCCCTAGACAGAGTCCCACAGCTTCCCCCGTGGGTTCCCCCCTACCTTACATTGCTGGAGGTTCTGCTTATCCATCTCTTTTACCTTCAAAAACTCTGTCTTTTCACTTGCTTACTCACAGGGTCTGTGGTTTCAGTCTTCAACCCAGAAATCAAGAACCCAACACAGAGAGAAATTTAGGCTACTAAAGAAGAACAGGAAAGGAGTTCAACCATATCTGTATCACGCATTTTATTTTGAAAATCTTCAAAACATAGGCCAAAGTGGAAAGGCTTGATAGGACTGCAGAATAGATAGGAATACTTTGCTATATTATTCTCTCAATGCTATTTTATATTTGAAATATTTCACAGAAAAAGCAACAGCAGTATCTGAAAGATCAACCATTGAGCATAATGAAAATACTGGCTTCCCATTACTAGAGTATAAGAAGCCTGATAAAATGGGACAGCTGGCACAAAATTCAGTCATTAGAGACAAAGAAATCCCTCATTAAAAAGAAGCAGTATTTTGCCCAGCAGGGCCATGTACACGGGTTAAAACGCACATTGTCTAAGAGTGGCTATTTTCAGATTACATAGTATTCTCATTCAATAGCTCTGTTTATGTTTTTCAGAGCTTTGCAACTTTTTAATAATTTAATTTTTCACAGTATCAGGACATTCACTTGTACAACACATCTTGATTCATTGAAATTTCTTGTTTATATTCCTTCTTTCTCACTAGACAGTTGACAACAAGAACAAAGAAACAGCATCTGTGTTATAACTGTGCTTATTTTGGATTCTATCAGACTTCCTGGAACATTCCAAGGGTGCTTGAAAAATAAAAAATAAAAAAATAAGGAAGCCAGGAGCTATGGCTCACGCCTATAATCCTAGCACTTTTGGGAGGCCAAGGTGAGAGGATAGCTTAAGGCTCAGAATTCAGGACCAGCAAGACCCAGTCTTTACAAAAATAAATAAATAAATAAATAAATAAATAAATAAATAAATAAATAAAATAAACTCAGCCGGGCATGGTGGCAACCTCCTATAGTTCCAGCTACTTGGGAGGCTGAGGTAGGAGGATCACTTGAGCACAAGAATTGGAGGCTGCAGTGAGCTATCATGATGCCATTGTACTTGCTAGCCTGGGCAACAGAGGGAGACCCTGCCTCAATCAATAAATTTTAAAAAGGAAAGAAAGGAGAAAGAAAAGAATAAAAAAGGGAAACAAGTAAGTAATAAAGGAAGGAGGGTAAGAAAAAGGTTAAGCAAGTTTATAATAGAGTGGTGAAAAATACCATTATCCTGATTTTCTGCAGGTAAGTTATTTAAACCCAGGTTTTAACTCAGGCTCAATGACTCCCAGAACAATGTTCAGTTCACTCCAATTGACCAAAGAGGCAACTATTTTTATTCCCTTGGGGAAACTTTTACATATTGTAAATTTTTCCAAAAATTAGTGGGATCACACCTACGGTGCATCTTAGTAGGGTACTGGTGAAACTTATTAAATGTAGAGTATCAATGTCTTTATATAGTGATTAAGAAAATGCCATGAAGGCTATCTCTCACAATATGATCAAAATGTTTCTGATTGTATATGAAGCACATTCTGCCCTATGATTGCACCAATGTACACAATTATGATTTAATAAAATTATTTAAAAAAAAGAATTTATAAAATGTTATTTCTCAAACTTTTATCAATAGTAAACATTTTGTTTTTGTTTTAATATTTCATCTTTTGTGAATTATCTGTTTATGCCATTTTATTTTGCATTAGGAATTGTATTTGATATTGCATGTACATATAATACTTCATGCATGTTTAATCACTCTTATTAATTTAAACAGTAAGCTTATTAGAATCCTGCTTTCATGTAGCACAGCAAATACAAAGAAAACAGCAAGCAAAAGGCAAAATAAAAAAAGCATTATAAAATTAATCCTTTATATAAGTTATTCCCTGTTTGAGTGACAGAACAGTACAACCTCCTCCTTCAGAGTTGACTGTATCTTTTGACAGTAGCAATAAAAGAGCATTGTGAAAGCACTTAATTTGATGAGATAGCAGTAAAGCTCCACGTAGTATAATTTTCTTTCAATTGCTGAAAATATTCAATGTGTGTATTGTCACTACACAAATGAATGATGCCAAAATTAATGAAAATAAAATTGAATAACATATTGGCAAAAGCAAACCAATTATTAAAATACGTCCAGAGAATATTATAGATATGTGTTATCTTCTCCAGGATGTGTCTATTTTCAATGTCCTGAAATGGATTATGTCCTTTATCAAAACTTTTCTGTATATCTGCAATCCATCATTATTCTTTACAGAATACTACTTTCTAGGTGGAAAAACATGATGTGAATTAATCAGCCCTTCTGGGAGCCTGAGCACTGAAGGAGGAAAATAGCGGAGAGGACTGTCGTGTGCTTGGGGTGCAGATTGGCTTGGAGCTGTAATTTAATTCAGCAGCTTCAAAACCTAGCTCCAGGTAGGAAAGACTCTCCTCTGAAAAGCTGGACATAAACTCAACTGAATTTAATTGGAAAATCCTTGAGTTTGGGCACCAATCATCCAGAAAATGCCAAATTAAATGGAAAATTACACTAGTTTACCTTGAAGATCGCTTTACACCTTAGAAAATTGCCGTAAAAAGCCGTTTCTTTCTTTAGTGATAAAACACTCAGTGTGCCTTTAATGCTGTGCCGGTACCATTAAAATCCCAAATAACAATATCAAAATATAAGTTGCATGGTGTAGTTATGGGAAAAATGAGATAAATAAGCATCAGACTAGCCTGAGTAACCTCACTGCATTTCTCCTAAAATACTGAGGTATAGAAATGCAATGTTTCTTTCATTTTGGAATGATCAGAAACAACTTCACAGTTTTTTGTTTGATTGATTCTTTTATTAAAAGTTTCTTATATATATTCATGCATAGATGGGAAAGAAGTCCATGACAACTCATTTCTCACTGAATTGAATACACAGAAGTTGGTGGGGTGTATGTGAGTTTAATTACCTGTAATGTGAAAATGACTTTTCTTTATGAGAAACAGCAACCTATTTGCTCTTCACGATGCCTTGGAATAGCATCTTCTCTTCTGAAGCCCCTTTGATGCTGTCTTCAGAATCTCCTATTCCTCTCTATCCTATTTCCACTACTGATTCATAAAACTATCAAGACACATTCTGTCTTAAATTACAGGTTATTTTATATATTCTGTCCAGTGATTTGGCAAATTGAGGTGAAAACTATCACCTTGACTATAGGTGATAAAGACAAGCAATGTCGTTAAAAATTTTAAAAATACAACAGGGCATACTGAAATTCAGTCTGCTCTTTATTATGTCTATAACCAAAGATTATTAATTAAAATGCTAAAATATTTTTTCTTTCAAATGTTATTCCCACCATATGGGCACCCTTTACTTCTCATACCCCCGATTTTTATTACTGATTGGAATGCCATTGGTTTTATCTCCCCAACTATCATATCGTTGAAGATAAAACAATTTTTAATGTAATTCATCTTTATCCATCTGTGGAAACACAGCAGATGTGTAGGAAAATGATGGCAGAGTATCTTGATAAAACAATAAATAGTACAGGATGAAGGTCTCAAAGAGGAAAAAAGCCAGGTGTCTTCCTAAATGGACATGGGAAAATATCCTTTATATTAAATCAAAGAAAAATATAATATTAAACTAATTAACTATGTAAAGATTCCATAAAGTTATTTTCCAAGTTGTTGTGTAAGAAAGTTAACAAATTACATAGCAAAGAATAGAATAAGCAAGGACTTAGCAAAAAGGTTTAAGTCACATACCTACCCAGTGTCTGACTGTGACCACTGAAGATGAATATTTAAATAATGCCCTCTCCTTCCCATTAAATTTCCCAATCTCACAAATGTGGCCACCATGGATGGAAACAAATCCAGAAATATGAGAAAATTGACTTTTAAAAATATAAATTTTGACTTTTCATTATGATATAGAGGAAACTATATATTGGGATGATATTGATGCCACGTTGAAAACAGGGAACTAAGCCAAAGAGATCTTTCTTTAAAATAAATAAAAAGACTTTGGCAAAATTCACAGAGAAGGCAAATAGCAGGAGTGGATAAAGTTCTTTAAAAATGAGGCAATAAAGAAAATAAAGGAATGGATGGTGCCTGTGGGTCAAAGGAGTAGGGCACTGGCCCCATATTCCAGAGGTGATGGGTTCAAACCCGGCCCTGGACAAAAACTGCAAAAAAAGAAAAGAAAAGAATGTCACCAAAATAACAATGTTCAGGAAGAACATTTACTTATTTATATATAGATAACTACATCTGGGAGGAATCAAAAACTATTGGAAGCTAAAGTCAAGGGAAATGTTAAAGGAATATAAAATTCCTATGAAATTAAAATTATATAGGCATATGGAATAAAAATACAATAAGTATCAAATGGTAGAAAAAAGTCATGGTTTTTAAATTAAATAATTTGGATATCATTTTATCTGACAAACAATACAGACTGCCGCAAAGTCATCACTAGAGTTGCCATGCTGAGGGAAAATAGAAAATTGTAGAGAAATACACTTTTACTTAAAAAATTTTCATTATAAAATTTTACAAAGAGGTGGCCAATATGTAAAGAGTATATTGCAAATATTTTGTAAAATTTTCAAATGGATATTTTATTAGTGAAGTTACATTTAGGTACAATTGCCCATTTTCTCTCTATATGGTGACTTCAGGGTGACTATTGAGCCACCCTGTATTTGGTATTAAAAAAGTAATAGTTTGACTATGATGAAAATGAGTCTTGAAAATTTTATGTGGAAAGGAACATAGAAGAGAGAGCTTCATCTCTCAGATAAAGTATGAAAGTATTTGTTTTCAGTACAAGTATCAGATGAAAGGGAAAAAACCACATTATTTTGAGGTATATCCCCCATAATCAAATCCAAGTGGGCATGTTATTTGAGGATGTAAACTTTCTTGCATACAACAACTGTAAGGCTTGAAAGAGGTGTTAACTTGCAAGCTAGTAACATTATGTACCATATATATATTGTTTCAAATGGATTTTGTTTTTTATATACTATGTGCATATACATATTAAAGCATGCACATATATTATGCTATAAAATAGGTATATTATTAGTGTTATAGACAAAAATGTGTTCTCCTCAAAATTCATATGCTGTAGCCCTAAACCATAATGTGACTGTTTTTAGACATAGGATCTTTAGAGAGGTATTTAAAGATAATTTGGCAATAAGGTTAGGATTCTAATAAAGAGGATTAGTGCTCTGATGAGGAAGAGATACCAAAGTTCTCTCTTTCTCTCTCTCTGCATACAGAGAAGAGGCTATGTGAGCTATCTATAAGTCAGGAAGAAAGATCTCAGCCCTCAGGGCTCCTTATTTTTGGTCTTCTAGCCTCCAGAACTGTGAGAAATAAATTTTTCTTGTTTAACCCAAACTGTGGGAGACAAATCAAACTTAGAATTTTCCATCTCATATGAAATGCTCGTCTAAAATTGACTTAAAAATTATGACAAAATCAGAATTGAAAAGCTTCATGTAGAACAAGGAATAGTTATTTGGGATGTGAATCAAAGAAAACATTATCTTTTTACTAACCCACAATCTCTATGTGCACAGAAACGATTGTCTTCTTGTCACTGCTTTACTACAAGTTTCTAATGATGTAAAAGACAACCTGCAATGTGAAAGGAAAAACAAATATTATGGTATGAGGAAAGGGAGGAACTACTACGATTTCAGAGAATATGCTGTTTTAACAATAAACACAAGGAGATATATTTGGTTGTTTATACTCTAACCAAAAAATAAAGACAGAGATGACACTGTCACAGAAGTACCTGCTGTGGACGTTGACAATCTTCCTTCCCAAGGGGTCTGACACGTTAGCGTTGAAGTTTTGATGGATTTCAGGGGAAATGCTAGAAAACCAAGAAGTGTGTCCTAAATGAAGAAAAGCAGTAGAGATGAGCGCAGGCTATCTTTGGCATCTCTCGCTTCTTTCTAGGCTTATTTTTTTGGTACCTATTTCATTTTTCGCGTAGTCTTCAAAATTTTGGTCTGTGTCAAATGCTGCTATGACTACTTTTCACACATTGACTTAACCGTATTCAGACATTTATGTTACAGACTATCAATTTGAATTATTCCCAAATTTAATTATCCCAGAATTTAATTATGCAGAGGGGGTTTTCTTATCAGTTGTTTTGTTATTACTGTTAATTAGAGGAATATATCATGGATTCAACCAAAAAAGTCAATGAATAGATAGTAATATATCATCTAAAGATCACTAGTATTTGTTATAAATTGTGTATATACATTTTTTTTTTGATTCCCAGTTGCTTAGGGGTACCATCTGTCCATTGGAGTTTTATGTTCAGATTTGTCCCTACAAAATCTTGTTTGGTTTGAAAATTAATAACAGTATAATTTTTATGCAGCATACTTTTAGTTACACAGGCTATTAAAGTCTAATTGGACTCTGAGTTCATTCCCAAGATGATGTTTTATCTTTACCTAGTTAGGAGATATATTACTTAGCATCTCTTTATTCTCACTACACAAAAATTGATCTTAAAAAATGTGTCCTTATAGATGAGGATGACATTTCTTTACTGAACTGTCTGAGATACAAACTTCAAAGACATGGATCCCACTGTCTAGGTTTCAAAAGGCCTCATGTTAATCTTGCTAAAATATTCCTTATTCTTCATTAATATTTATATATTAGTTTTGTTAAAAAATATATTTTATGTGTATCATGCAACCTATAGAAAATGTAAAAAAAATTTTCTTATAGTATCCCATGGAAACCTAATCAAACTGATATACTCTCTAAACCCTCTCTATGAGTTATGCCATTTCATCTTACTATAGAGACAGTTCTTAACTGCTCCCATGCTTCAGGCTTCCCAGTACACACATCAAATTTTTTCCATTGCTTTGTTTTTCTCTGTTGCCTTTGATATTCCTGACACCTTCATTAGTCAATTTTATTATATCTTTAAGTGATAATACTTTGACTTGTTATTAGTGCTGAATATTAGCAATGGTTATTTGGTGTCTAAAGTAATGGTTTACTGACAAAAGAAATGGTAACTAATTTGGCCTGTTTTCCATGTCAATATCTCTTACAAATCATGGAGAAAATAAAGCTCTACAGGCGTTTTCGAGATAGCTTTTTGTTTGTGTTTATTTCAATAAACATTTCAGTTTGAATGGGAAGTTGGTTTTCTACATGTATATCAGGAAAGGTGTTCAATGGATTTTCCATTTATTCAACTGGACACTTTCTACAGACTTCAGGTGAAGCCACATGGAAAAATAGCAAGGGTGAGGAAGCCTATGAACAAATAGTATTGCTGGGCGACATTATCACCAATTAAACTTGGTATGGCATGAAGAGAGTTAATATGCTAAGGGAAAGGTTTCCGTGACCTGATAAATCCAAAAATAAACACAGTGAGTGGAAAAGATGTATAGTGATTATCAAAAACACAAGCCATCAATTTATATTGGATAATAATTATTTAATTTTTCTATACTTTACTAAATAATAAGGTAGCATTATTCAGCCCCTGGTAATTAAAACCAAATGTTAATGTATTCACAATCAGATAACACTATAAAATGGTGGTTACCAGGGATGGGGTGTATGATTTTATATGAAGGAGGGTTGTGGTGAGGTTGGTTAAAGAGTACAGAATGTCAGATAAGAGAAATAAGTTGAAGAAATCTACTTTACAACATGGTAACTATAATTAATATCAATTTATTGTATTGTTTAAAAAGTTAAGAAGGTGGATAAGGACACTCACCCCAAAAGTGGTATCTGTATGATGTGATGTACATGTAAACTAGCTAGATTTAGTCATTGCACAATGTATATATATTTCAAAACATCATGTTGCACGTGATGAATACATATAAGTTTATTTACCAATTAAAATAAATAGTACAAATGTTAAAGTAGCATTATAGTTCTGAAAAATACATTTTTTGGAATGTTTCTAGAAGAACTCTGGGTGTTTTTGCTATTAATCTATATTCGTATCTACTCTTTTTAAAATTTTCAAAATATTGGGAGGGTACATTTTTTGTTTACATACTTTGTTTTTGCACAGATTGAGTCAAAGCTATACCCCTAAGTGTGCCTTTTACTCAGATAATGTGCCAAGTATCCAACAGGTGAGAATTTACCCATACCCTCCACTGCCTCCCCCAGCTTGATGTTCATTGAGATGTACGTTCCTATGTGCACTTAAGTGTTGATGAGTTAATTCCAATTAGGTATTGAGTAAATGTGTTTGTTTCTCTATTCTTGAGATGTTTCATTCAGAAAAATGACTTTAGTTCCATCTAGGTTGTCACAAAGAATGCTAGATCACCAATGTTTTAATGGCTGAAGAGTAGTACTCCATGGTATGTACAACCCACATTTTATTAATTCATTCATGTATTCTTGGGCACTTGGGTTGTTTCCACATCTTTGCCATTATGAACTGTGCTGCTATATACATTCAAGTGCAGGTGTCTCTTGCATAAAATGACCTTTTTTCCTTTAGGTATCCACCCAGCAGTGGGATTGCTGGATGAAATGATGAGTCTACTTTAAGTTTTTTGAGGTATCACTATATCACTTTTCATAGAGGTTATATCGTTTGCAGTCCCACTAACAGTGCATAACAGCTCCTTTCTTTCCACACCCACAGCAGCATCTTTTGCTTTGGGATTTTTTAATAGGAGCCATTTTCATTGGAGTTACATGGAACAAATCTTATTATGGTTTTAATTGGCACGTCCCTAATGATTAGAAATATGGAGCATTTTTTCATGACTTCATTGGCCATTAGTATATCTTCATTTTAAAATTTCTATTCATGTCATTTGCCCATTTTTTAATGGTGGTGTTTGGTTGTTTCTTGCTGATGTGCTTGAGTTCTTTGGAGATTCTTATTATCAGTCCTTTATCAGAGGTATAGCATATGAATATTTTTCTCCCACTCTTTGGGTTGTCTAATAGATCTTATGATTGTGTCCTTGGCTGTGCAGAAGCTTTTTAGTTTGATCTTATTCCATTATTTATTTTTGCAGTTGCCCTGATTGTCTTCCTCATGAATTCTTTGTCTAAGCCAATATCTATAAGAGTCTTTCCAATATTGTCTTCTAGTATTCTTACACTTTCCAGCTTTAAGTTTAACTCTTTTACCCATTGTAAATTAATTTTTGTGAGTGGAAAGTAGTGTAGATCCTGTTTTCGTCTTCAATCTGAATGAGTACTTGTGGGTTAGGTATGTTTCCTAGAGACAACAGATATTTGGTTTGTATTTTCTTATCCATTAAGCCAGCTTATGTCTCTTTAGTGGAGAATTCAAGGCATTTACACTTATTGAAAGTGTAGATACATGTGGTGGAATTTTTTTTTTCCATTCTATTGGCCTTATTGCTTCGCAATGCATGTCTGAGTACTTCCTGCAGGGTATGTCTGGACTTTGCAAACTCCCGCCGATATTTCTTGTCTGCAAAAATGGAAGACTTCTATATAAGATTTTAGGATGGTCATTATTATGTTTTAAAAGACTGATGATGAGTCCCTAATCCCTGAAACCCTGAAGTTTCAGTTGAGGAGTTTTCCTGATTTGTTTTCTTTTAAGTTACCTGCTTTTGTCCCCTTCTTGCTGGCAGGATGGTCTCTTTCCTGTTTGCTTTGACTAATCTAATGATTATATATCTTGGTGATCACCTCTTCACAACGCATCTCCCAGGAGTCTTTTGTGCTTCGAGCACCTGGATATCTAGGCTTCTAGAAAAGTCAGTGAAATTTTCTACTTAAGGCTTTCCACAGTGTTTTCTAATCTTTGAATGAATTTTTAATTTCCAGAATTTCTGTTTGGATTTTCTTTAATAGTTGGATTTCTTTAGAGAAATTTTCATTCATTTCCTGCATTGCCTTTGTGGCTTATTTGTGATATGTCTCCATTTTCTCTTCTATTTTCACGAACTTCCAGACCACCCATGTTGGAAATTCTTCATTTGTCATTTTGATCTTTTCTAGGTCGATTCTGTTGGTAAGGATTTCCTATTTTCTTTACTGGGTTACCTTTACCTTAGCTCTTCATATTTCTGGAGGTTTTCACTGGTTGCTTCTCTTTTGATCTCTCCATTGAGAGCTGAAGGTAATAAGGCTGGTTATGGTCCTGTCTCTAAGACCTGAGAGATCAGTCTCAACTCTCAGTAAGGGTACTTAGTTCTTGTACATGTGCATTAGTCACACCCTGCTTTAGAGATTTGGAAGACACTTTGGTGGGCGATACCATTCTTCTCCCCATTTTGGTTGATACTAATGTCAGTAAACTCACAGCTGAGAAGTTCTTTTGTGTCCATGGTAGGCTCTGTTCCCCTAATATTTGAGAGGTCTTGGTTCCAGCCTGATGTGGAAGAGGGGCAGGACCCAGTCTCCCCTCACTGCCCCTTGCCCTATTTAATCCACATGGACTGTTCTGCCAGGTTCCAGCAAGGAGAGAGGCATACATACTTCTGCTCTGCTCATACACTCTTCCAGCTGCTATGGGGGAGTGGCAGGGCCCAGTCTCCTTTCACAGCCACCGCACCTGTCTGGTCCACAATTGGAAGTTCCCACCAGACACTGGTGTTGGGGCAAGCTGGCCTCTGCCAGGTTTGTAGGGTGTGGTCGCTTTGGGGGATCAGGAACAAGTCTCCCTTTACTACTCCTGCACCTGGGTTGGGGAGACCAGTCAGCATAGAGGAAAGAGGGCCTCAGCAATGAGCACTCTCTCTGGTTGCTGACAGAGGGATGGGCTGTGGCTATAAGCTGGCTGGAGCCAAAATTGTTCTCTGTTATACGTAGAAAAAGGGAAATACTGAGGCCAAAATGTTTAGGTACAGGAAAGCTAGCTCTCTGGTCCCTGCTGGCACTCTTATGCAGGGTTAGAGCCCCTGTCTTCCACAACTGGCCAATAGCTCCCACATGGGGAGGAGATTCCTCTTACCTTCCCCCTTACCCATTCCCTTACCCATTCCCTTACTCGTTCCCCTACCCATTCCTGCTGCTCATTCCCCTTTACCCATTCCCCTTACCCATTCCCCTTATCCTCCCGGCTCCAGGCTTCTCCAGATCTGGTCCACACCACAGCTGTCCTTCTCTCTTCCTCTTTCTCATGTTTATCTTCACAGTCCTTCTTGGTGGGGTTGTCAGGTGACTCTGTTGCCTCTCCCTGTGGTCTACTCCTGAACTGCAACTGCTCCCATCCCACATCAGTCAAACCCTCCATCTTCACTTGGGACAGACCAACGAGGGTTGTCTCCAGTCAGTCATCTTGCCTCCACTCACTGCAATATTTACTCCTAAACTTATAGGTCAAAATACTACTTCTATTTAAATGTACTTGAGTAATGTTAAAAATAGAAGATATTAAAAAAGAACTTCAAGTTATCTCTATTTTGAACATCTTTAAAACATATTAATATATCTATACATTTATTCAAGAGTTACTGGAAATCTAGTCAAAGATCTGTACTATGTAACAGGAATTCGTCAAAAATGATCTGGATCCTGAATAAATGGATCTTACAGGTTATTCCTATTAACTAATTTATTTTGAGACCCCACACTCTATTGGCCTGTTGGCCTACCACAAAATAAGAATGCAGTTTAACATTTCCTGAAAAAATATTTTGTATTCAATACTTTTCCAGGTAAATGGAATCATTTTGCAGGTTGAAAAACTAAAGGTCATAGAAAAAAGACTGGCCCCAAACACTATAGGACAGCTATAATTTGTATCCATGTTTTTTCTGAGTCTATAACCCACCATCTTTTTCTGTACCACACAAGATTTACAAATAAATGGTGCTTTACGATTTTCCTCATATTTTCTATATAACATTCTTTCTTTTGGTGTTCTTCACATATCCTTTTATATTCATAGGGCTGATAATATATTTAGTTCCTATGTGAAGAAACTAAAATCTAACATATGTGACTTTGACTTTTACTTATAATCATTTTTTTAATTTTTAATGACTTAAAAATAGCCTTTATATTACAGAATAGTTTTCAATTTACAGAAAAGGTCAGAAGATAGTGGAGTATTTCCCATCTTTCCCGTTTACTCCATGTGTAGTTTCTTCTATTCTTGGCATTTCACATGGGGCATTGACTATGATTAGTGGATATATTATTAACTGAAGTCCGTGCTTTCTTTGGATTTACTTCATGGTCACTTGATGTCTCTTTTTTGTTGTAGATTCCTGTCCACGACACCACATTATATTTATTTATCATGTCTCTTTAGCCTCCCTGTGGCTGTGAGTTTCTAAGATTTTTCTTTGCCTTTGATGATTTGGTAGTTTTGAGATGTACTGCTCAAATATTTGATAGCATGCCCTTCAATTGGTATTTTTCTTATGTTTTTGTCATGATTTAATTAAGATGATAGTGTTTTTCAAAGAATGACTACAGAGGAGAAGTATAATTCTCATCCAATAATGTGAAGGAATTATCTTATTAATATGACTTCTCTGATATTTTTACCCTTGATCACCTGGCTTAGGTAGGATTTCAGGTTTCTTTAATGAAAGTAATCATCTTTCTCACATTTTATCCTGTACTATTTGAAAAGGAGTCACTAAGCCCAGGTCACATGTAAGGGGTAGGAGTTATAGTCCAACGTTTTGAGGGATGAACTATTTTTTCTTTCTTCTAATTATAAAAATAATAATTGCTGATTATATAATATTTACAATACATAAAAAGAAATGATATACAAATAAGTTATCTATAACTTCATTATAGACTGATATTATATATATAATATCAGTGATTCATATTTGACAGTTTTAACAGGTGACATTTATTAACATTCATTTATGTTGTGAGAAATTTATTATTTTTTATTCTTTTTCAAATTTATGATAAAATTAATGAAAAATTTTGGTGCCAGTCTGTTATTTGCAATTGCCTAAGAGTATGTTACTTTTAACACAGCCTGAACAACCATGGACTTTGATGTTCTACCTGGTTCAAAATGCCTAGTACTTTCTTCTCATTATAATTTTAGAAACACATCTACATTTTGTATGGCTTTTGAAGCAATGTTGCCCTTCAAATGTAAAAATGAAATAAGACTGTTTTAACATATATGTTAAAATTAAAGTGAGGCAATTAATGCATATAATTAAATAACAATTAGATTCTATATGTAAGTGGAAAAATACGAATGAATGTCATTTAAAATATTACTTTAACACCAAAGGTAGAAAACTGTATGAACTATATAAAGGATAGCAAACTATAAACTAAATGAGTGTTGGTTCAGCTGTCTTATAGTGTGTGGGCCCATACAGATATTACTTTCTGCTTATACCTGGCTATAAAAGAAATTCCATTTAAAAACATGGTGTACTAGCATTCTAGGAGGCCAAGACAGGTGGACTGCCTGAGCTCAGAATTTCCAGGCCGGCCTTATCAAAAGTGATACCCCATTTCTACTAGAAATAGAAAAACTACCCTGGCATTATGGCAGGTGCCTGTAGTCCCAGCTACTCAGGAGGCTGTGGCAAGAGGATGCTGTAAGGTAGGACACTACAGTGGCACTCTATCCTGGGACAACAGAGTGAGACTTTGTCTCAAACAAATGTGTTGTAAAATGTAGGTGTATTAAAAGGCTAGTAATTTGTCAAGGAAGTTGTAGCATGATAGAAAGATGTGGTTACACATTTGTTTATTATTCAATCAGTGCACACAAAAGTTCTTTGTAGTATTCAGGTACTATTTTTTAATTTTATTTTTAAGTTCAGAAACAATTTTTTTCCTGGGTTATTTTTTGGAAGGAAAGAGAAAGAAGAAGAGAAAGAAGGAAAGAAGAATGGTTGGGAAGGGAGAGAAGAAGAAAGGAAAACAAGGCATGAGTCCTGGGAATTTTTAATTCCCCAGAAAAGTACTGTAGCCCTGTTACTCACAATGTCATATCTCTTCAGTATGACTGTCTGAATTGAAACCATATGGATTTTCTTGTCCTTGCAGATCCTTAACAATATTTATTTAATGCTACTTACATCAATACTCAAGGCGCTCCATCATCCATCGTGCCACTGAAGAATATTGTCCTTTAATGGTTTGTTCTCAAAATTTGTTACACTGCTTTGTTAACGATGCCCATAAAGGCAAATTTTACCTAAAGAATGCAGAATATGTGAAAGATTATTTTTACAGTGAAAGGTCATGTTAAATATACTCTTCGGATTTTATTGCATAAATGCAGAATACATTTTTCAAGTATGTTTTATCTTTAAGTTTTTATGATTTGTTTTTTGGAGATAGAGTCTCGCTTTGCTGCCCTCCGTAGAGTGCTATGGCATCACAGCTCACAGCAACCTCAAACTCTTGGGCTCAATCTATTCTCTTGCCTCAGCCTCCCGAGTAGCTGGAAGAAGGTGCCAGCCACAACTCCTGGCTATTTTTAGAGGCAGGGTCTCACTCTGGCTCAGACTGGTCTAGAAACTGTGAGCTCAGGCAATCCACCAACCTCAGGCCCACAGAGTGCTAGGATTACAGGTGTGAGCTACTATGCCTGGCCTTTAGTTCTTATTTAATTTCTGCATTTCTCACTGTGATCTCTTTGAATGCTGAACATACGATTGCTTTCCTTACACCTCCCACAGCCGGGAGGACAGGTGAAAAACTCATGATCTGAGTGAATAGTGTGGCCACATTTGTGCAAGGAATCTCTATTCTCCCTCCAGCATGCCTTAAGACAACCTACAAGGACCTGATATTACCCCTATATTGATCAGCAAAAGAAAAGGTCATCAATTATGACAGCCCATGCATGTCAAAAGCCCTCAAAAAGACAAAATCGTTACCCATAAATGTTATTCTGCAGGACCATTCTGTATGGCCCTAAGACTACAGGTTCCCACCTGATTACATGGTTTAGAAGACGAGGATGTCGAGAATACTTCCTTGGGTATCAGTGCTGGGAAGCACACAGGTGAATAAGCCTGTTGTGCACACATGCTGTCTCTGGAGTTGCACAGTGGGGGAACAGGGACAAATGGAAGCCCGTATATAGGTCCATATAGCTTGACCCCAAAGGTTGGGGATAGGACAATAGACAAGGGTCCTGAATTTACCCTGCATCTAATGCACATGTCATCCCTAAATCAGGGAGAATAAGACGAAATTTGAAAGACAAATGCAAGAACGGATTGTCAACAAGACAGGTTTTAGAAAAATTTACACTGTGAAGTCTGAGGCAGTTTATCTTCTGCTGGTTGGATCTTTAAAAGATTGAGCATAGATGTTAAAACTTCACAAAGCTTTTGGATTTGGAGGTGAGTATATTCGGATACCACAAAAACTGGATTTTCCCTCTTTTCAGAACATGCAGTGCAATGTTAATAAGGTAACTTTAAATTATATTTTAATATTTTTATTTTTGACATTTGCATTCTAATGTATGCCCTTGATAAGGTATTTATTTAAAAAAGCAGACATTCTAGTGTTAAACTTTATTATTGATATTATTCTATGATTTACTAATTTTCATATTTTAAACTTTATCGATCTCATTATTGACGAGGAATCAGTCTCAGAGAAACAGTCTTAGTCAAGTCTTTACTTCTTACTACTTTTGCAGATTATTATTTCTATTGAGAAATAATCATTTTGTCTATTAGAATTAGTCTATTCTATTGAGAAATAATTTGGAATATAACAGATGCATTATGCATTTGCTTTGAGCCATAATATTCAGTGTCTAATGATTTATAAAGAATATGTTCTGTACTTTATTATAGCTTAATATCACCAGTATTTATTTTTTAAAACTTTATCTTAATGACTATTTGTACTTGAATTTACTTATGCAGGTTCTACAGCATATTGTGTAAGTTTTCTTACTATGATAACCATATTTAAATTCTAAATGAACCATATTTAAATTCTAAATGTATTTATTACAATCACCAAATGAGCATAACTACAGCTCAAAAGTAAACATATTTCTAATTACCTATTAGCTATTAAGGAAATTATTATTGACACACAAAAGTGGAGGCATAATTTGATAATTCTGTTTGCTTCTAAAATTATATTGAAATAATCTATTTTCATTATGACGTCTATGAATTATATATATCGTAAACATTTCTTACATTTAAACACAATGTATTAAATAGAGTTTCAACATATGCCATGCCAAGGTTGTGCTTACAATTAGCTTTAACCAAATGATGGAAAATGGGCTCTAAATTATTGTTGCATAAGTTAGGGAGGGCTTTCCCAGTGGCTGACTGGAAGCACTTTGTGCTTGTCTCCGCTTGGTAAAACCAGATAGTGCACAGACAATTACAGTTTGAGAACAGTAGAATTCAACAGAAAAGTGATAGGAAACACCAAAAGCAAGAAAGGAGACGGAAAACAGGCAGCTTGATTGGCAGAGATGGGCTGAGAGTCAGGAGTGACTCCCCACATGGAGAAACGGTAAGCGAGAAACTTCCAGCAGCCCGTATTTGCACATTGGAATCGTGCAACCCTCACCACAGGAGAGCATCTGGAGTCTTCCCATGACCTGAAAGTAAGATAGGGATCTATGGCAGACCGAAGATGGAGCCGCTTCAGTGAAGAACTCACACTGGTTTCCACACGCTTCCTGAAACCTAAGTTGCTACAAGCAAGGGGAAATATTTAGTCCTAGCCATGAACAGACTGCCTGCTGTCCTAGGCCCCAGCAGTGCTGCGACTGAGGTATTAAACTTTGGCTGTTGTTCCTGAGACTTGGGCACAGCTGGGAATGGGCTCCCACTGACCAAGCCGAGTAGAGCTGCAGGTGCTGGAAAATGAGCACTGCTGGGACTGAGACTGGGCTGCAAGTGGGTCATGAGTTACCCCTGGGACTTATTCAGAAGTTCAGT
Organism: Perodicticus potto; assembly: GCA_963574655.1. NCBI lineage: Eukaryota > Metazoa > Chordata > Mammalia > Primates > Lorisidae > Perodicticus > Perodicticus potto. The sequence goes on along the minus strand of CAUYRH010092014.1, from coordinate 13,627 downwards.
TAAGGGCTCCTGGAGCCGGGATTTAAACTAGGGGCAAGCTACTTCTCCCAGGGCTGCGGGAAAAGGCCTGTTGGAACTACGAGGTAAAAGAGAGATAGCTTCCCCGCCCACTGTCCCAGATTGTTGCCATCAAGCCAAGCCCCAACTCCTTCATTTGTAGGTCTTCAGAGTAACTGTCACCACTGCTCACTCCAGCGGATTGCTGCCGGAGGACTGCACGCTCCTCCCCATTATAGGTAGTTTATGCACTCACCACTAGGGGGCCTAATTAACCAAGCCTTTTTATTGAAAAGATTTGTTCTGTAAAATTTGGATATAGTCAAAAGGCCACGCTCCGCAGGGCGCGGTGGCTCAGGTCTGTAATCCTAGCAGTCTGGGAGAGTGGATAGCGGAAGCTCACAGGTTCAAGACCAGCCTGAGCCAGCGCACTTTGTCTCTAAAAATAGCCGGGGGTTGTGCAGGGGCCTACAGTCCCAGCTACTTGGGAGGCTAAGGAAAGAGAATCGCCTTAAGTCCTGTGAGTTTGAGATTGCTGTGAGCTGTGACGCCACTGCACTCTACTTAGGGTGACAAAGTGAGACTCTGTCTAAAAAAAAGAATCCAGATGGCTATATATGGCCCTAAGACCACAGGTTCTCACCTCTTCTTATCCCAGTCCATCACCTTGGGTACCTGAGAGCTGCTCCTACTGGCTTGAAGTCAGGCCTAAACACCCAGCCACTACCAACTCTGTTGCAATTACCTGAAAGTTCCACCTGAACACTGGCCCTCCCAGCTCATAGCATCCATTGCCAGCATTAGTACACAGTGCTCAAGACTCAGAGAATCACTTCATTGCTGCTACTGCCATTACTCATGCCATACCATCTGCCTGGGATCACAAGAAACTGCCGCCCACCAGGTCCATCACTGCCACTAGCAGTATCTGAGCAAGCCACCAAGAGGACAAAGAATGGGCCTGCCAATAAACACCAACACTGGTGTCACTATGCACTGCCTTGGGGCACAGGAGAGCCATGCTCAGCCCATTGCTGCCTCCAGACTGGGAGGACCCATGACCCAGCACCCCTCCACCGCATCCTCCATAATGACTGTATCCTAACCAACTAAGTCCTCAATTCTAATACAGACACCGAAAGACACGAAGCTACTCTGTAGTCTTCCCCACCCCCAAGACTTAACCAATCTATGAGGAGTGATGCATGAATAATAAAATTTAGTGACACCCTTCATCTTATTTAATAGATGAAAATTGAAATAGTGACAAAATCAGGAGTAGAAACCATTGATTTCTATTTTACATGGTATATTTGCAGCGTACAGAGTTCACATTCATTCTCTTCAGGGAGATTTTTCCGTGTGTTGACAAACAAATTTTAAAATTAATAGAATTTGATAACATTGGAACACTGCAGAAACACAGACTGATAGAATTTTATATGTTTATAATTTAGGAGTTATAATATGGAGACATTCTTAGGAATAGATGCAGTCATTTATCAAATTATGGCAAAATGTGAAAAAGTTACTATTAAATGACTTTTACTTGAAAAAACATTTGACTGTTACATTGGAAAAATCATTTCCATAATCACCCAAAGTTGAAAGTAACCAAGATGTCCCTCAGTAGGTGAGTGGTTAAATAGTTAAATACTTGAATTTAAAACCCAGTCCTTCTAATTACTTGTTCTGTGAATTTGGACCAGTCACTGAATGGGCAAGTTTAAAATGTATTGGAAATTTTATAAGGATTCCAGTTTGGTGAATAGATACTCTTCGCCTAGTTACAAGACCTTTTGGTCAAAGTATTTCTTGTGTAGGCAGAGATTTCCCTTAATAACTAAGGTATATTAATTCATATCCTTCATATTGTCAGATTAATATAAGCTTTAGGTATATTTTGCAGCACATGAAGACCTAGCAAATAGAAGTTCCTATTAAATGTAAAGATGTATGTATTTGTCATAATATATACATACATGAATTATATGCATGTATATCCATTACATATACACATACACATATCCATGTCTCACATAAATTATCTTAAATCCTAAAATCAACTCATCTTGAAAATTCTTTTATTCTTATTTTGCAAAAGAGAAGAGGACAGAGCATTAAATGATTTAAACCCTGTCCCACTGACCCGAGGACCAGAGCTTCTTCCTTTAAGCTACACTTGTTCTTACCATCTCATCTCCATCCTCCAGTCCTCTATGCATGGAAGGTGAAGCACGAAGTCAGATCTGTGCCTAAATTGACCTCAGTTGGGAAAATGCTGACAAGTGACTCAAAATGAATCTCCACAAATGAAGCTGAGAAGACTGCAGGTATTAATTTTAATGTTACAAAAACATTTCAGCGAGTAAATTCATAAATCGAGAATATAATATATGATGTCCCCTAATTTGCCAGAGAAAGGGAAAATGGGAAGTTGTAGCTCAATGTATGTTTATTTATAAAATATTAATTACACAATTTCATAAAATAGTTAACAAAGTATTCTCTACCTTTTGGTCATGTCTTTGTAAAATATTGTAATGATAATGAGTATTTTGTTAATAAAGGTACAATCATACACACGCACATCTTCCTTTATATTTATAGTCTTACTTATGTCTATATTGATATATGGCATTGATTCTCATTAGTCATGTAATTTTGTATCTGTAATTCATTAGTGTAGGCAATGGTACCTACTGGGTATCACTCTTTTCTGATATTTGAAACATAGAAAAAAATCACACTAAGAAAAAAGTCAAATTAACGTTAACATAGGTATTGAGCCTGACCTTGTGTCAGATACTACTAATCTTATCACTAGTCAATGGCATAGATGTAGAACATATAGCATATTCTTTAGCTCTTAATAGATGAAGCTGGAATATTTGTTTAAACTTTCATTGGTAAGAAGTTAGATGAACCATAGTATATTTTAAGGATTGATTTAAGCCTTCCTCTGTCTCTTTTTCTAAATGTCCTCATTTAGCTAAAATATTGAATCCTTAAAGGTCAAGGGGATTTATACCTGAAGAGAAGTAATGTTCTGAAAATTTGAAGACCCAGCTGAGGTCCAGATCATTAAAGACAAGAAATTCAAAGGGATCGAAAAATCAGCATATATGAATCCAGTGTGGCCTTTTCTCTACTAAGTCAGACAATAAAATAAAATGCACAGCTTAATCACCACATACTTAATATATCACTAAAATGCTAACAAAAACAAAATGGAACAAAGAAACAGCATCCTGAGCACACAAGTAATTGCACCTAGGATTTATTGCTGACTTAAGACGTCTTTGGATTTAAACCCTGGAAAATTAAAGGAAAAAATACTTTCACTTTTCACTTTCCTTTCATTTTCTTGGCAATTTTCTTTGATTATTTCATTTTTAGAACGGTAGCAGCAAGATTCACGATCTAGGTGCTGGATACCTGTAGTTGGCACAAAGAGCATGTGGTCATTCAAGTTTGCAATGTATGTCCCTGGAAAGGAGGTGGGGGTGGAGCTCCACATGGCTTAGTTCACTAGAATTCCCATTTAAAATTGAGGCTAAACCCTGGAATTACAGAGGAGGGCCTGATCCACCATTACCCCAGACATTGATCTGCATATAAATTTTTCTCAGGTTCCCCATGGGAAGAAATGCTTGATCAGGGATCTCATTGGGTTGTTCAGGAATCTATTACCACCATGTCATTTCTAAATGATGCCTTTAGATGAATATCCACACTAAAATCATATTCTAGCATTCACGTTAAGCCTGTGTCTGCTTGATTCCTCATGCTGTGTTCTTTACTCTACAATTCTCTATCTTCAGATACACTGGTTGTCTTTTGGTATCTTATATTACAAGTCATCCACTCTATTCTTATGATCCTAATATAAGACTTTCATGTTCTAACTACCTTCTTTTCTATGGTCAGAATTATAGGGGATCTCAGCCAATGCCGATAGAATTCCTTAAACATGGCACAGGAGAATCATGGATACAACAAACCTCTAAAGTTTTGTAAAATGTGTGTGTTTATGTGCACGAGCATGTATTTTAAATTATTTTAGAAAATAATCTGCAGAATTTATAGTATTATTAAAGATGATCATGATATCTCCCAAATATTTTAAGCACTAATATTTTATAAAAAATAGAAATGAAGAAAATTATAATAAACCCCTAATATGACAGAAATAATAATCATCTCAACCATTTGTTGACTTCTTAACATGTTTTAAGTTATGCTGTAGGATTTACAGACATACTCTTAAATAATATTTGTAATTAGCTATGTGGGTTTTAAAGATTGAGAAATTAATTCTCAGAAAGATTAATTATCTCCCTTAAAATCTCATGCTGATTAATGGCAGACACAAGTTTACCTGAAGCTCTACCTGCTTGTAAAGCCTGTGTCCTCAGCACAACATACCAACCTCATTCAGACATTGACTAGATGACTTGCCTATTTTGATGTGTTTTGTCTTCCAAGGCAGGGGGAAGCTTATCAGTGAGTAGTGATTATCCTCTTCAGTTTTATTCCTCTTCTTTTATGTGACCCAGACTAAATAGCAAAAGCATATGTGGTCAAATGTGAACATGATTTTTAAATAATTATTATAGATAGTAAGCCTGTGTCAAAATATCACATGTAGCCCATTAATATGTACAACTGTTGGGCTTCCATCATAATTGAAAGTATGAAGTTTAAAAAAAAATTTAAATTATTATAATCTCTTTATAATTGGAAACTACATATGTCATTTTAAAAAATATTTTTATTAGGAAGCTGTATGAAGGTATGTCCAATAGTTGAGATTTTAATAAATGTACGCACCAGTTAAACAATGACAAATGCAACAAAAAAATGGCCGGGTATTGTGGCAGGCACCTGTAGTCCCAGCTACTTGGGAGGCTGAGGTAAGAGAATCGCTTAAGCCCAAGAGTTAGAGGTTGCTGTGAGCAGTGATGCCATAGCACTCTACTGAGGGCGACATAGTGAGACTCTGTCTCAAAAAAAAAAAAAAAAATTACGCAAGAAATGGTCTTGGCCATCTTTTCCATATTGGTTACTTGAAGGGTTCATTGAATTATTTTAGAATTACAATATATTCCAGAGTCAGCCATCTGCTGCATTACTTTGTATGTAATACAAAAAAGATTTTTAAGACTTATTTTTCTCGGTCATATGGTATAAAATTGACCAGGTGATCACTTTTTTCCGTTTTTCTTTCCAATGCAAAATGTTTTATCTGAATTCATTCTCCCTCTCTCTCTCTCTTTCTCTCCCCCTCCCTTGTTGGTTAAATATATTAGTGGGATATTATCTGTCTGCTCTTATCATATTATCTCTCTCTGTCTCATGAAATTATGCAGCAACAACATTGCTTTCATTCTTTCAACAATTGACTAGAAGATTACATTAAATGTGTACCACCTTTGTCCTAAACTATTTATATTTAAATATATATACTAACTGAAATAAATGCTAAGCAGCTTTTTCCTTTAGGATAAGACCATAAAATAATAGACTAATTAAATAATTTAAAGGCTTAATCTGATTTCCAAGATGAATTGTGAGGTATGATATATAGGCAATCTGTTTACATTAAAAAAAAAAGAACACAAAATATTATCTTGGAGCTCTAGGAGGTGACAGAATGCAATGTATAATTTGGGTCTCTATCTAGCAATGTTTCAAGGATGAGATAAAATACAGTCATATTTTAAAGTCTTAGATTTGGAGAAAAGATTTCAACAATTATATTTTAAAAAAGCACAAATATCTGTGAGATTTCCTGCAACATAGTGTTAGGTTCAGCAATTTTTTAAGAGCCTAGAATGAATTTAATGAAAAACAAGTAGCTTTTGAAATTCACACACCGCAGTACGTATTAGCACACATATACTTTTATGCTGATGTGTACACGGGCTTATGATTTCTCCATTTTTTATACTTCCTATAAAAGTTGGTTAAATCATATGCATTTCACATGTTGTTTTGTGCACAGCACCGTGCTAAACATTGGGGGATACATCCAGGGCCACATTCTGAGGAACTGCAATGATCGTTACATTGATCGAAGAGCTAAAAATCATTACTGTGATTGACAAGTAGGAACAAAAGATAAAGACGAGTTGATTAGTTTCTTGGTAAGTAATAAAGTCACAAACAAGTAACAGTAAATTTTCTTCCTAGTGAGCATTTATTGAGGGTCTCTTGTCAGACCTGGTGCAGGGAGAAATCATTTGACTGTGGAGACAAGAGCTGACGCACTATTCATCTGCAGCCAGCAGCAGTGGCAGGGGAATGTCAAGTTCTGAAATTATTCTGGAAAATGCACAAGGCATTGGTTCCATTTGTCTGTGCTAAGATGTAATTTATGACATCCATTACATGTAATACTTTGCATCAGTAGTACAAAGAGTGATATTACTCAGTCAGGGCTGTAAATAGTAAAGACATGACATCAAGTGCATTGGAGAATAGAGTTTGTCATTGAAGGTGAGGTCAGGAGAGGATCTTGGCAAGGGCAAATAGATCAGAAAAGAAAGCAAGAGCTTCAAGATAAATGAAGTGTCTTTTACAAGAAACTCTAATCTACTAGAGATTCCACCGCTGATGTATCACGTATATCACATGCAAGGAAAAGAAAATTAGCACAGGAAAATGATATAGAAATAGTCACAGACAAATATTTAGCTGTGCTTTATCATCCACTTTTGTGAGTGTGGGTTACCAATAAAATCAACTCATGGATAATTAGAAATAATAAACTATATCTAAAATAGTTAATATGTTATCTGAGTTTTATGAAGGTCAACTTTTGATCAATTTCACTTACTGTGTTGGTTTTCCTAAGATAATTTATAATTTTTACCATTATTGGGTAAAATAATGATTCCTACAATTTATAATTTTCTTAAAATAGATACACCACTGTACAGAATTATAGGCTATAAACTTGCAATCTTCATTTAGCAATTTAGCTAGAGCACATAGCACTATCACATAAATTTTTTTCAAAGAAAGAGAGTTAAATCTTAGCTTTACTTAACAAAATCTCAGTCACTTATGAAAATAAATAAAAACATATTTTATCTTATAAGAAAGTTAGTATATTTTACTTCTATAAATATAATCATAAGCAACGTAAAATGGTGTATTTTTAAAGAATTTATGGCTAGTCAAGGCTAATATTGTACAAGAAAAATCTTCCATAAAGAACTTGTTATTTCATTGTCTAATTCTTTCAAAGTTTCTTAGGTGATTTGCAAAATATAGATATTCAGATAGAACACTGAAATTCACTCTTGACTCTGAAACTCTTCTTCAGATTACAAACTAATTTCTCATTAAAGTATTATTACATAAATGAATACCTGCTATGTGGTTTTATGCCTTGCATGTTTTTAGCCTAAGTATCATGTGATTATGTTGGCAAAGAGATTCCATTTGGCATGGAATCTTTGTTGTGGTCTATAACAGAACGAAATATTCACTTTATTCAGAGCAGAAAATGGTAGAGTGGAGCACTTTAGTTTACCTTGGTGCTTTCTAGTTGTTTGAGGTGTTGGCTCTGTCAATCTCAAGTATTGTGAATTTCCAAATAATCACTAATCCTTGAAACTCAGATACACTTCCCTAGGCTCCAAATTCCTTAGCAGAAGCTTTAATGGACTTGAACACTGCCCCATGCACGAGAGATGTGTAACTCAGAAGTCAATTTACTCTGGAGAGTTATGCAAGGACTATTCTGTAAATAAAGGCTAAAATTAAATATTTGATAATATTCATACATGGAACAAATTGGTATGAACATGAAGTTCATTTTCTTGTGTCCTAATCCTTGTGTTTGTAGAGAAATAATTTAGACGTTATTAAATTCATCAGTACAACTTCCTTGAGTCTCACGAGGCAATGGAACTTAATAAAAAGAAAACAGTTCAATCTGTGTTTACATACATTTGTTCAGTATAATAGTGTGCAGCTCTTATAGTAGTACCTAAAGTGTAGCCAGAAGTGTCCTTTTACAGTTAAGAGTGCAGGATCTCGTCTTAATATGTATGATACAGGGTCTGATTACTGCATTTAATTCCTGACTCGACCAAATTACTGATCATGTGAACTTGGTCAATATTTACAAACTCTCTGTTCACTAAATTTGTGGTAGAGATTACTCCTCTTTATTCTAGAAGTTGGTCTCTAAAGTAAAAAAAAAAAAAAAAAAATGCCCAGATCGCATCTGTAAAATGGTTTATTATCAATATTTTATTCTTGAAATAAGGAAAAAATAAATTATTATAAGTGGAAAGGCTTTGAATTGTATAATCACTTTGCAATTTTTTGTTTCCCTATCCTTAAAGTAGAATTGAAATTGAATGGCCCCAGGGGTACCATTAGTAGCCTTGAATAAGGAAAGTTAATTGACCCATTTGGGAATTTAAATCAATTTTCTGGCATCATTAATAGAATTCTCTCAATAGCTGAGTTAACTGGTCAGACCTAAGCTGCCAAAAACAGAGCATCTATTTACCTTAACAATAAACTGACATTCATGTGTGTATTGAAAAGTATTCCAGTAAGAAACAGTTTTAAAATATTCTACTTCCACATTGTCTCATAAGCTGAAATCTATAGTGATTATTTTCAAAGTTTCCTAGTAAACAAGGTCTTGTAGCTTTGCTCATGTGCTTAGTTTTATTATGCATTTGGTGTACACTTATGAATGACATATTTTTAGAAAGCACCCAACACATCCATCAAAGCACAAGCCTTTTTAAGGAAAGAGTTAAAAAACACTGAATAAAAAATTTACAAGCTGAAGGAAAGAACTTTTTCCTATCCACTTAATATCTATGAACAGAAATAAATTTAATTTCTCAATATTTCATTCTAGTTAAGGAGATGCGTCATATGTAATTTTAACATAAGGGAGATATTTTTACATTCTATAAGTAATATATAAAATATAATGGTCCTAAATTATCATTACAGAATTTAATTAGTGATTACCACAGTATATTCTTTGAAATACTTTACTTTACTTAAAGTTAGTATTGAGGAGAAAATTTAACCCTGATTTCATGTCTTAAATCAATGATTCTGAATAGAAACAAAGGATGCTGAAATAAAATAGAAGAAAGTGACATTATCAGTATTAAACAGTATGTGTTCATTTCCATCATAATACAGATACAGATTCTATTCACTAAATTATTTTAAGACAATTTGAATTTCCAGCCAGTTATTTATTTCTAGTTCTGATAGTATGGCAGATGGTGTTACAAGAGAAATTAGTTGGAAGGAATTCCTTGGGAGATACTTAGATGAAATCAACAAAAAATGTTGGTAAAATTCATAAAGAAAATACACATGATATCAATTGTGTTAGTGAGAAATCTTAAAGAGCAATAAAAAATGAAATTAGAAATGCAGAGATGGCAAGTAAGCTCTGATGTAGTGCTTGCTGTAGAAATTTCTGCCAAATGCAACTAGCCAAGAGCTTTTGAGGGGAAGGAGTTGCATAAAAAATAATCTAAGGACTCCACTATGGAAGGCGAAGCAGAGACATCCTAAACAAGCCGGAGTTTCCTAAAACACAATGTCTTCAATAGAAAATCTACACGGGAAAAGAAGAAACATTTCACAAAGGGAGACAAAGTAAGAGTTTGTGCTCTAACAATTCCTGACCCCAAGCTGAGTATCACACAGTATTGGAACTGACGTTTATAACATTTGTGCACACTTCAGAAAGCACAGGCAGACACAAAAATGCAGTTTGTTTTAGGTTTGCAAGGCCATGACAGACCTATCAAAAGCAACTACAAATAATTTCTTGAGAAATGGAGATAAAAATTTCAATAAATTCTACAGATAAAGTGCAAGTATCATGGATTCTCCGTTACAGATCATAAAAATGCATGAAAGAATAATACATTGTCAATGGCAGTGATAAGAAACAGCAAATTGCAAAATTGTATTGTAGATAAGGAATTATCAGAACCAGAAAAAAATATATTAATATATATTGGAATACAAAATAAAGCCTATAATTTTACGTATGAAATATCCCATATTTATAAATAGTATGAATATTTATGTAAAACTACGTATCTAGAAATGCAGGAAGTTTTATAAAAGATAAGAAAAATTTTCCTTGAAATTAAAAAAGATATATATACTTATGTATGTTATATACACATATCCACACGCAGTCTCAGTATTTTAAAATTAGAATTCAATCCGCAATTAAAGATTAGATTACATTCCATGCAATACAGAATTGGCATCCTTTTCAATAAACTATGCAGCAGACAGTGTAGATGAGGACAAGATGGTAACATGATTGTGTGGTTCAGACATGACTGATGGAGTGAACAAGATCTATCAGATTATAAATTGGAATTGGAGTAGGTGGTCATAGTGAGGAGGGAGAAAGGGAAAAATTCAAAACTGCAATGGTACCTTTTCCTCCTTGCAACCTTCTCTTGTACCTTGCCCCTTCCTCAGACTTTCCTTCAATGTATGAAACATTCAGCACTAAAACGAACAGGTGGCGCAAACAAGAACGACGTGTGAAGCTGACTGAATCACAAAAGCTGTCCAAAGGGAGGGCGTGGGGAGGACACAATCCAACCTTCTGCAGCTTGAGCGAGGTGAGGAGAGCAGCCACATGCGGAATAATACAAAGGAATATTTATTAACTACACTTATATATTCATATTTCCATATGTATATATGTGTTTAAAATACATGTGTACATGCATAAATTATAATTAGAGCCAATTACTCACTTTGAGAAAAGGGATTTACAAGTACAGAAAGAAAGAAAATTGAAAGGAACCCTAAGGTGTTTGACTAGATTTAGATATTTCTATGTGCATTCAAGATTCTTCATGATAGCCCAGGAACTGGAGGTTGCTGTGAGCCATGAAACCATAGCACTCTACCAAGGGTGACAGAGTGAGTCTGTCTCTAAAAAAAAAAAAAAAAAAAAAAGACGAAGAAGACGAAGACTCGGCACCTGTGGCTCAACAGGCTAAGGCACCAGCCATGTACACCTGAGCCAGCAGGTTCAAATCCAGCCCGGGCCTGCCAAACAACAATGAAGGCTGCAACCAAAAAAAAAAATGGCCAGGCATTGTGGGGGTGGCTGTGGCCCCAGCTACTTAGGAGACTTGCTTGAGCCCAGGAATTGGAGGTTGCTCTGAGCTGTGATGACATGGCACTCTATTCAGGGTGACAGCTTGAGGCTCTGTCTCAAAAACAAACAAACAAACAAAAAGATTCTTCATGATAGATCATGGGTGGATTAGATAATCAGACAATCAGAAACATAGATGTACATGACCAAATATAAATTTCTTAAACCTTTCACTTAGACCTAGGAACAGCACTATGTCAGCAGCAAGGATCCTAGCCAATATTTAAATTTTGACTTTGAAATAGCATACTCCAATAAAAAGAGCCATGGACTCTTGGAGAAGTGGCTGATACAGACGTTGGCATATAAAAGTGTACAGTGATTCAGGAGCAACTTCTCATGCCAGATAGAAAGAAATTGCTTAAAGAAAGAAGCAAGCATGTCAAAACAGAAGCTGAAGATATTTCTATCAGCCAATCTGGGGACATATAAGCATCAAAGTAATTATAATAATGAACTATATGCATATAATATATCAAATAAAATAGAAAAACAGGGCAGTGCTTGTGGCTCAGTGAGTAGAGACCCAGCCCAATATACCAAGGGTGGGGGTTTCAAACCAGGCCACGGCCAAACTGTAATAAAAAAATAGCTGGGCGTTGTCGTGGGTGCCTATAGTCCCAGCTACTCGGGAGGCTGAGGCTAAAGAATCACCTAAGCCCAGGAGTTGGAGGTTTCTGTGAGCTGTATGACCCCACAGCACTCTACCCAGGGCGACAAAGTGAGACTGTCTCTTAAAAAAGAAAAAAGGAAAAACATAAATCTGATGTGCTAAAAATTAAAAAATGGATAAATTTAACATTTCAATAAAAACAAGATATTAACATAATTTCAAGTCTATGCCTCAGAAAATATTTGATTACAAAGAGAAAAAACTATGACTTTTAAGTGATAGTTTGACCTTAATTTATTGACTAAAGTCATCATCACTATAATCAAGCAAATCTAAATAGTGCACCACCAAATAAGATGCAATTAGAAGAAAACAGCATCGTTTCTGTGATATTCTTGCTAAAGAGGTATAACTGGATCATATCATGTAGAAATATTGGGCATATTCAAGCTGAGAAACATTCTACAGAATAACTACTTGACAATATTTGAATGTGTCAGGGTCATAAACGATAAGGAAAAACTAAAGAATTGTTTAAAGTCATAGGTGACTAAAGAGACTTGAAAACAAAATAAACACATGATTCAGAACTAAATTATTGGGCTAAAATGGACTTTACTGTAAAAGCTGAATTGGAATTTGAAACTCAGTAGAAATATATCAAGGTTTATTTTCTAACCTGATGGCTGTATTATGGTGCACTTGAAGAATAGCACTCTTGTGTGTAATATATACTAAAATACTTTTGATGATAGAATATCAGGTCAACAATATACTCTCAAATGATTAAGAAAAAGTTTTTGTGTGGTATTTTCAACTATTTTGTAAGTTTTGGAATGTTTCAACACGCTTTCTGATTATTTTATTATACACATTTTTATTATTTGTCTTCACTTGTAACAGTGGTTTCTATGCCTTTCATTTAAAAAAATCTCAAATATTTATATTTGAAAATTTTTACTTACATCTATCATTTACATGCAACTTATCATTTATATAATATATAAATTTCATTTATATCGCATATATATCAAAATCACATATATGTACACTAAGATAATTCAAGACTATGTGAAAAACATCAGTCCCTGATTAACTTAACCCTTTGAGATTCATAAAGGGGTGCAAAAATTTATTTTAAAATCATGGAATCCATATGTAGACATATTATAATCAATTTCAAATCACTTAAGACAAAGAGCACATTTTAAAAAGCCAGAGTGAAAGATAGTTTACGTTGGATTACATTAACAGCAGACTTCTAAACAAGAACAACAGAAATGAGAAACGAAGTCCCAAGAAAGAGTATCTTACAAAGGATGAAAAAAGTAATGCCCTATGTAGAAATATAAATGATTATATACAGTGATATGATCATTTGCCAATTAGGAAGCATTTCTAGAAAAGATAAATATATTAAATTATAAATATGTAGGTAAGTCTGAAAATCACTGACTATTAAAAAAACTAATTGTTGTGTGAAACAATATAGCAACAATGTGATGACAAAAATTGTAAAACTGTCAAGAAGTCAAGATTAATTTTAAATATATCTAATATCCTTAAGACATTTTTTCTGAAGCAGTAAATTCATATAATACACTTTAGAACTCCATCACCATGTAGTCTTTTTCTGTTCTTATCTTCTAACTTATGGAATGTTTTATCTTTGGTACTGATGCAGGACAGGACAGCTCTACAACCGCTGCCTTGGCCCTGGCGGTGCTGATGCTGTGATGGATGAAGAAACTGGCTTGAAAAAGAACCAACCACCTGTGCGGAAAACACTGGCGCCTTGCTGTCTGCTCCTCGTG
>CAUYRH010092013.1:0-17355 GCA_963574655.1 Perodicticus potto | reverse complement strand
CTAGAGGAGGAGACGGGGAAAGACCGGGAGAGGAACGGAGAGAGCATCTCTCTCCCCACTTGAAATCTCTCCCTCTACCAGAAGCTTTGGTGTTTTCTGTATTCTTTTCTGTAAATCAATTCTGTCTTACCACGGAGGGGTGGGGGGGGGGGGGGAATAATGTAATGAAGAACAATAAAATACATATATTTAAAAAAAAATAAAAAAATAAAAAAAAAATAAACATTCTGTCCCTGGTTATGACTCAAACTAAATATAGTAGGTTTCATAAGAGGATGTAAATCTAACTTTAAAGCTTTCAATGTCATGCTTTATCAGACGATCTAAAAATTAGTATGGAATTCAAAATCACGAATTCCCATTACATAAATAAGATGCTGGCTGCCCTTAAAGAACACACCAGTTTATGGTTGACACATAGGAATGTTCTCTCTTCTGCAAAAGCTTATGAGTCAGCTACAATTCCAATGCCTGCGTCAGAGTTTTGTTAAGAATTCTTTCCTTCTCTCTGAAACACACGTACCATGTTCACGAGTCTCTAGCAATAAGCCAATTTTCTCAGAGTACTGGAGAGCTTTACTCCAGAGACCACCAGCCTCCACGCATGAATTGGTAGGTCACAGGCAGTCCACAGAAACCAGACAACATTCAAATATTAGCTGATGCTAAAGACCCAAAACTATTACTACAGTAATAAAGAAATGATGATTGAGCAGAAATAAGGCTATCGTTAAAAGCTTTGCTTGGCCAGGCACAACGACTCACACCTATAATCCTAGCAAACTGAGAGGCTGGGGCAGGAGGATTGCTTGAGGCCAGCCTGGCAACATAGTGAAACACCATCTCTATTAAAATAATAATAACAACAACAATAATAATGAGAACTCTGCTATACAAAATGTACTTAATTGCACTGAACCAAATTCTGACATTATACTAATTTCAAGTGTTATTGTTCCTTTTCGAACCCTTTGGAACGGTGGAGAATCACAGAAATGTTTCGCATGGGTACCTGAAATTAAAGTCTATTGGGAAATTTTCCTTAATAAAATTAATTCCCTTGCAGTGAGCTTTGAAAAAATTGCAAGGTTTTACAAGGAGCTCTTATTTCTTTCCAATCCACATGAAATTTTAAAGTATCAATGGTAATCTAAATCCTTGCAATGAAAGAAGCTTCTAAGTACTTGTTGACAATAATGATAACCAGTAAAATTAAAAGAAAAGAAGTACTTGAACAAAGTAAACAAATAGTAATTTGCTTGTGGATTACTTGAGTTCACGAGTCCAAGATCAGCCTAAGCAAGAGTGAGACCCCATGTCTGAAAAAAAAATAGCTGGGAGTTGTGGCAGACACGCGTAGTCCCAGCTACTTGGGAGGCTGAGGCAAGAGGATCCCTCAAAGCCAAGTTGGAGGTTGCTGTGAGCTATGACGCCACAGCATACTACCCAAGGCAGCACTCTACCCAGGGCCCCAGCTTGAGAATCTGTCTCAAAAAAAAAAGAAGAAAGAACGAAAGGAAAGGAAAAAAAGAAAGAAAGAAAGAAATTCTCTGCCTTCTCACTCCCAGAAAGATTTGAGGCTTCGACATGGAACAGTGATCCACATTTTAATTCAAAATGATGAGCATTTCCATCAGAAATATTCCTGGAGGGCAGCACTTGTGGCTCAAAGGAGTAGGGCACTAGCCCCAGTCAAAAAAAAATGCAAAAAAAATAAATACTCCTGGAAATATATCCTTACTATTTTAATTCAAAACTCAGCCATGAATTAATCACCTTAGATGGAGGGTGAAAATAAGAGGAACAATAAAATCCCACAGGGGTAGTGGCAGAAGGAAGGGAAGACCTGAGTTTGCTCTGGACTAGCTGAATGGCCCTGGACGTGTTACTTAACATCTTTGCACTCCAGTCTCCCTCCCAGTAAACTGGGAATAGCACTGCCAGCTTTGTTCGGTACATAAGGCACACAGTGTTCCTAGCAAGAGGTCTAGTGATAATCAATGAGTGTTTTCCTTCTTTTAGGATCCAGATAAAATTCCATGACGTTCAAAGGAGCCTTCTCAGACTTCAATAAACAAGAGTGACTTATCCACCATATTAGTGTCACACACTCTGCATAGTCAGAGTTCTGTCTTTGTTAGGAGGTCTTGGAAAGGGAATGGCCTGGAAACAGGAAGGAGAGCAAGTCTGAGTCTACATTGCCATGTACTGGGACTAGCGTGGTAGAAATGGAAAAGCAATCCCAAATGCAGTCTTTCCATCTAGACACAGCATCTGCAGGACTTGACCACTGATTACAAGTTGAAGACATAAAGGGGAAGAGAGCTAATAGGTACAATTTCAAGCCTGATGGTCTAAGAGAATGGTTCTCAATGAAAGGGCAAATGGGCAATGTGCCTCCCTGGAACATCTGACAGAGATGTTTTAGGTTGGCAGAACTGGGGTTGACATTGTAATACTGGCGTCCACTGAATAGAGCACAGGGATGCTGCCAAACACCTTACGTACACAGGACAGCCCCACAACAAAGAATTATTCTACTCCAAATGTCAATGGTGGCAAGGGTGAGAAACCCTGGACAAGGATACTGTTGATAAATTCAGGGAAACAATCAAGAAGAAGAACTAATGTGGGCAAATAGAGGCAGTCCACAAGTTACAAACATCCTACTTACATACAACTTACACTTAACCCCGGAGACTATTACAGAAAGACCCCAAGTTACAAACATCCAACTGGTGTGACTCATACTTACGAACAGAGGTTATTACCAGTAATAGGAAAATGTACCAGTTAGAACTTAAATGGAAATTTAAACAAAAATGTTAAATTAGAGTTAGTTAAATGAAGTGTATGCTCAAGGGTCTAGGCCAGAGGTTAGCAAATGTTGTTGTAAAGAAACAAGTATTCCCCTTGACTGCACTATTGTACACAGCTATGATTTAATAATAAAGACAATAAAAAAAAAAAAAAAGAAACAAGTATTAAGTATTTCAGGCTTTTCCAGGTCTCTTTCCCAGCTACTCAACCATGGACAGCACACAAACGAACAAAAGCTGGCCAGAGAAAAGATTTCTGCCCTACCTTTCAGAAAGAGGGGTCCGGCCCCATAGCTGAGGGGAGGGAGTGCCACATAGAGAGGCCAACCAGTATCTACACTGACCAGCCATGCTGGTTTCCCTCCTCAGACTATTTATTAACATTAGGTCACACCCTTTATGCCCAGTCACACTGCACACAGGTGGCAATTCTTCATCGACCTAAGCATAGAAGTAGACCATTTCCCCAGGGTGTCTGGGTCTTCATTTCTGAAGATTGCCGTGACATGTAAAACTTTGATTAAACAAATTTGTTATGGTTTGTTCTTCTTAACTTGACTTTTGCTAAGGGGGTGTCGGCTGTAACCTTTATAACAGGTAAGAAAAATGTAACAGGTAACAACTTTCTACTCTCTACACTGTGTTCCAATAAAATGTTATTTATGAACGCTGAAATCTGAATTTCATATAATTTTCACATCATCGATATTATTTATTTTTTCCAACCATGGAAAAATGTAAAAAACATTCTTACTTTACAATCCATATGAACATAGTGAGCAGGCTGATTTTGGCCTATGGGCATTGGGCCAGTTTGCCAGCCCCTGGGCAAGAATGACAAAGCAAGGAGTTGAGAAAGCTGTGACTTTGGCTTCTGCATCCTTGCATAGCTAAATGAGAACTGCCTTCTTGTCAGTAACAGATGTAAACTTTATGTCCGTCTTCTCAGGGGTGACCTAGCCTGTCCACAAACAACTTTTTTAGTATTCTTCCTCAATAGAAGCACGTATCTTTGCTTGTTTTCTGTTTGGTCTTTTTTTTTTCTTTTCTTGAGACAGAGTATTCTCCACTGCCCACGCTAGAGTGCCGTGGCATCATTATAGGTCATGGCAACTCAAACTCCTGGGTTCAAGCCATCCTCCTGTCTTAGCCTCCTGAGAAGCTGACACTATAGGCACCCACCCCAACGCTGGGCTAATTTTTCTATTATTAGTAGAAATAGGGTCTCACTCTTGCTCAGGCTGGTCTCCAACTCCTGAGGTCAAGTGTTCCTCCAGCTTCGGCCCCCCAAAGTGGGGGAGTGCACACATGGTGCATGGGGGGCCGGCACACATGGTGGCCCACAAGATTACAGGTGTGGGCCACCATGCACCACCTCTGTTTGAGCTAATGAAGAACTCTAAGGGCAGTGAAACGACTAACTCTTGCTTCACCGTGGAGCATGAACAATAGGGACCCACGTCTCTCACACAATAGACATCAACACCAGTCCATCAGCAAGGTAGGTAGTTGGTCATGCTTCCTCAAAGGAGGAGAGCCAGCAGAATGTCACTCAACAGTGAGCTATCTGCCTTTCCCAGAGGACCTCCCTCCAGACTAGTGAATAACAGAAAACCCAAAGAGATGGGAACAGTAAGGAAGCATGTTGCTTATCGAAGCTTATAGAAATGGTAAAAACCGAATAATACACCATTTTATGCTAGATTCAAACTACTAGTTCCCCAAATGATTCAGATTATAAGCAGTATGATTTTTTCATGCAATTTGTAGCTACAAACTTATTTCAAAGGAGCACAGAAAAGAAAGAACATGAACAAATTAGTCTGCAGTCAACAAAAAGATGTCAGCTTACCACAAAGCTTTATAAAAATGAAGAGCCCACTTACTTGCCAGTTCAATGATTTCCATCCTCTCCCCATCCACATCCTGACCTACAAAACGTAAGTCACTACGCTCGAATTGGTTGATCATATTAGGGTTCACCTAGAAAAGAAGAAAGTAAGTGTCATTGGGATGCACTGCAATATCAGCAAATGAAAAGGTTCTTCATCAATTGAGTAAGTTTTCCATTTTAGTGGTCCTCCAACTCTATTCAACGCCCAATATCTATTTTAAACTCATGATAAATCTGAGATATAAAGTCTAATCACAGCACCTAAATCTGGGAGACCCCCTTCAATCACTCAAAGATAAGACTCAAAATGACTAGTCAGACTGTGACGAAGATATTCTATGAACCTTGAAACTATGTATAGCCACCCCCAAATTTGCTTCTTCCCTCGATTTATGTTTACTTACACATCCCTCCCCAGATCACAGATCACAAATTTGCTTCAGGATTGAAATTATCTTACTTCCCTTATGACTAACCCCAATGCTTTCTTCACAAGTACTTACATAAAAAGCTAAAGAAAAGCTTGGAGCTATTTTTTTGTTTTCTATTGGTCTTTTTTGTTTGTTAATAAAAAAAACAGAGATTACAACTTGATGACTTGGCTCAAGCCCCTTCCTGCGCTCATCTCATCACCAGCACTTTCCCAAACTTTGGATCACCATTTCAGCTTCTCCGTCACTAAAAGTACTTTGCCATATAAAATCACAATAGGTAGCAGACACTTTCAATCCCAGTATGCAGGAGGCTAAGGGAAGAGTATTGCTTTGAGCCCAGGAACTGGAGTTCAGCATGGGCAACAGAGAGAGACTCTTCCCTACAAAGAATAAAAAATTTAACCAGGCATGGTGGCAGGTACCTGTAGTTACAGCTACTCAGAAGGTCATGGCAGGAGGATTACTTGATCCCAGGACTTCCAGGCCAGAGAGCTATGATCATACAAGTGTACTCCAGCCTGGGCAACATAGCAAGATACATCTCAAGAAAATAACAACAATAACAAAATAAAACAATTTCAAGGTGGAATCTCACTTGTCCTTTGCAATCTTTGTTTTGTTGTTATTGCTTTTTGAGACAGAGTCTCACTTTGTCACCCACAGTAGGGTGCCATGGCATCATAGCTCATAGCAACCTCAAACTCTTGGGCTCAAGAGATCCTCCTGCCTCAGCTTCCCCAGTAACTAGGGATATAGGTCCTCGCCACAACACCTGGCGAATTTTTCTATTTTTACTAGACATGGGATCTCCCTCTTGCTCAGGCTAGTCTCCAACTCCTGAGCTCAAGAGGAACTCACACCATGGCCTCCCAAAGTGCTAGGATTACAGGCGTGAACTACCATGCCCCACCTGTCCTTTACAATCTTAACCCCACAGCTTTTATTCTGCTTTTTAACATGATTCCAGTTCTCATAATTTGTAATTATTTTTCCTTTTTTAACAGTTTTATTGAGATATAATTCACATACCATAAAATTCATATAATTCATCCATTTCAAGTATATAATTCAGCAGAGAGGTATGTGTCCATCATCACAATGAACTTAAAAATAAACCCTGTAATCTTTAACTGTCACCCTCACCCCCCAATTCTTCAATCATCCCCATTTCAGCCCCTGGTAACCATGAATGTACGTCCTGCTGCTATATATCAGCCTATTCTGGCCATTTTGTACACATGTATATAGGTTACTAAGGATGCGCTATTTCCTTAAGCACCATGTTTGACAGTTGGTATCTCTAATATTTTACTTTGACACTTCTTGTGGTTTTATAATTGTGAAGGTACATCCTCATTTTTCAAATACACAGTTTGGCTTGTGATGGTCTTAACAAAAATTTTTTTACAAAGCAATTTTTGTGAAACCAAGGTAAGTCAGGAATTCGTGTTTTTTCTGAACAAGAGTTAGGTCATGGAACCAATGCAGCGCAGGCAGCTCAAAATATCAATGAAGTGTTTGGAAAGGATGTGGTATGTCAATGGTTTATGAATTTCTATTCTGGTGATTTTAATTTTGAAAATGAGCCCTGTGGGCAACCAAGGTGGATACTGACAAGCTGAAAGCTGTAGTGGAAGGGAATCCATCTCAACAACCTACACATGAATTAGGAGCAAGGGTTGACATTACTATTCGAACAACATTGGACCATTTGAAGCAAATCAGCATGGTAAAGAAGCTGGATAGATGGACTCTGTAGGAATTAAATGAGGCTCAAAAGACAAATCATCTCAAAGCTTGCCTTTCTTTGCTGTCACGACATAAAGTTGAACCATTTCTACACCGTATGGTTACATGTGATGAAAAACAGATTCTTTCTTAGGCCAGCACAGCGGCTCCCACCTGTAACAGTACCACTCTGGAAAGCACAGGTGAGTGGATCACCTGATCTGTGGAGCTATAGACCAACCTGAGCCACAGTGAGAACCCATCTCTAAAAATAGCCAGGCATTGTGGCAAGCCCCTGTAGTCCCAGCTGTTTGGGAGGCTGAGTCAAGAGGATAACTTGAGCCCAAGAGTTTGAGATTGCTGTTAGCTATGACACCAAAACACTCTACCGAGAGTGACGAAGTGAAACTCTATCTCAAAAGAAAAAAAAAAAAGATTCTTTTTGACAATTGCAAGTGTTCAGCACAATGGTTAGACAAAGATGAAGTGCTCAAACACAGTCCAACCAGATATTTATCAAAAAAACTAATAGCATCTGTTTGGTGGTCCAGCGCTGTTATTAACCACGACAGCTTCATGACACCTGGTCAGGTGATTACAGGGGATGTCTACTGCAACCAATCAGATGAAATGATGATGATGCTTGTGATTAAGCAGCCGAGATTGGCTGACCAATCTTCTTGCAAGAACGGTGTCACACAAACACTGCTCAAACTACAGAACATGGACTTGGAAACTCTCTGTAATCAACCATATTCTACAAACCTTATACCAAATGATTACTGACTACCACTTCTTCCAGGCTGAGGACCACTTCTGATGAGGAAAAATATTCAATTCTCAGAAAGTGTGGAAAATAACTTTTGTGATTTGATTGCCACTCACTCTCTGGGCTTCTTTGCTGCTGTCATATACAAGCCACCATTAAGATGGCAGAAATATGTCAATAGTTTAGGTACATACTTCACTTAATTTTACTGCTTCTTGTTTAAGATATACTAACCAAAGTTTTGATTTGAAATAGGACATTTTAAATTTAATGACCAAGTTGTTGTTTTATTTTGTTTTGTTTTGTTTTGTTTTAAGGCACAGGAGCTCACTATGTTACCCAGGCTGGAGTACAGTGGCTATACACAGGGGCCACTATCGCACCTTAAAACCTTGGATTCCTGGGTTCAAGCAATCCTCCTGTCTCACTCTTGCAAGTAGCTAGAACTACAAGCTTGTACCACTGTGCCCCACTAGCCATTTTATATTAATGGTATATGTATATTTTTGTGATTGCTTCTTTCACTTAGCTGCTTAATGTTTTTGAGCTTCATCTATGTAACATGTATTAGCACTTCATTCCACTTTATGGCTAAATAATATTCCACTGTATGAATAGACCACATTTTATTTATCCATTCACCAATTGGTGGACATTTCAATTATTTCTACTTTTTTGGCTATTAGGAATAATGATGCTATGATAACTCATGTACAAGTTTTGTGTAGATGTAACTTTCATTTCTCGTGGGTATATACTTAAGAGAGGAATTGGACCATATTTTGACCATGATTTTTTCTTTTTTATATGAGACAGAGTCTCACTTTGTTGCCCTTGGCATCACAGCTCATAGCAACCTCAAAATCTTAGGCTCACATGATTCTCTTGCCTCAGCCTCCTGAGAAACAGAGACTACAGGCGCCTACCACAATGCCCCACAATTTTTAGAGACTGGATCTCGCCCTGTCTCAGACTGGTCTCAAACTCGTGAGCTCAGGCCATCCGCCCGCTTCAGCTTCCCAGAGTGCTGGCATTACAGGCATGAGCCACTGTGCCCAGTCTATTAACAATGTTTAACCTTTGCAGAGCTTCCAGATGGTATTCCAAAGTGGCTACAGGATACTGCATACCCACCAGAAATGTATAAAGACTGCAATTACTTCACATCCTCACCAATACTTGTTATTATTTCTCTCTTGATTCTAGCCATCTTAGTGGGTGTGAAATGGTGTGTGTCTTTGGGGTTTCAATTTGCATATCCCTGATGATTAATGATGCAGAGCATCTTTTCATATGCTTATTAGTCATTTGTGTATCTTCATGAGTGAAATGTCTGTTTAGATAGATACACACTAGATACAAGTCCCCCATCCCATACATGATTTAATCTGAAATTATTATGTTGACTTATTAGTACTCCCCTCCAATTAGAACATTAACTTCCTTGCCGGGTGCCATGGCTCACACCTGTAATCCTAACTCTCTGTTAGGACCAGAAGGGTGGATTGTTAGAGCTCACAAGTTTGAGACCAGCCTGAACAAGAGTGAGACCCTTTCTCTACTAAAAATAGAAAAACTAGCCAGGCTTTATGGCAGGTACCTGTAGTCCCAGCTACTCGGGAGGCTGAGGCAAAAGGATTGCTTGAGTCTAAGAGTGAGGTTGCTGTAAGCTAAGCTGACACTACCACACCGCTACCCAAGGCAACAGAATGAGACTTCATCTATTAAAAAAAAAAAAAAAAAGGCTCGGCGCCTGTGGCTCAACGGGCTAAGGCGCCAACCACGTACACCTGAGCTGGCGGGTTCGAATCCAGCCCAGACCCGCCAAACAACAATGACGGCTGCAACCAAAAAATGGCCGGGCGTTGTGGCGGGCGCCTCTAGTCCCAGCTACTTGGGAGGCGGAGGCAAGAGACTCGCTTGAGCCCAGGAATTGGAGGTTGCTGTGAGCTGTGATGCCGCGGCACTCTACCCAGGGCGACAGCTTGAGGCTCTGTCTCAAAAAAAAAAAAAAAAAGTGAAGCCTGAAGACAGGACTGAATTGCTGCTATCCCATGAAGAATTGCTCCTTATGGATGAGCAAAGAAAGTTGTTTCTTGAGGCAAAATGCACTGCTGGTAACTACGTTATGAACATTGTTGAAATGACAACAAAGTATTTAGATTATTAAATATACCAGTTATAAAAGTTGATGAACTTTTAGTTGATAAAAGCAGGGCCAAGGGGTGAGAGGACTCCAGTTTTGAAAGAAGTTCTACTCTGGGTCAAATGCTGCCAAAGAGCATCACACACTGCAGAGAAATCTTCTGTGAAAGGAAGACTCAATAGATGCAGCTAACTTTGTTGTCTTATTTTAAGAAAGTCACAGCAACCACCACCCTGATCAGTCGCCAGCCATCAAAACAGAGGCACAACCCTCCACCAGCAAAATGACTGCAACTCACTGAAGGCTGATCAAATGATCGTCTGCATTTTTTAGTAATGAGGCATTTTCAAATTCAGGTACATACACTGTTTTTTAAGACCTAATGCTATTGCACACTTAATAGACTACAGTATAACTTTTGCATGCACTGGGAAACTTTAAAAAATTGTGTGACTAGCTTTATTGAAATATTCACTTTATTGCAGTGGTCTGGAACTGAACCCTCAATATCACTTGGGTATGCCTATAAATACAGCCCTGACATATTTTTCCATAAGTAACAAAACAACCAATTTGTGTCACACCAACAAATTATGTACTATTTTCTCTCTACGAAGAAGGCGGGAAGCATCATTAGTAAAATAGGCATTTAGAATAAGATAGGGCCACATTTTCTCCTTTATCTATAATTCACCATGCTTAATTGCTACATCAGGAAGTTTCTGAAAAGATGACCCTGCTGGGTAGCTGCTAGATATATTATTTTCTATGTTTTTGTGTATTTTAAAATTTTTTCCTAATTTTCTTTTTAACTGAGGCATGGTCTTGCTCTATTGCCCAGGTTAGAATGCAGCGGCATCACCATAGCTCACTACAACCTGAAACTCCATGGCTCAAGCAATCCTCCTGCCTCTGCATTCCAAGAACCTGGGACTACAGGCCTGCACCACGGCACTGAGCTAATTTTTTTTATTTTTTGTAGAGATGGGGGTCTCCCTGTTACCCAGACTGGTCTCAAACTGCTGGCCTCAAGCAACCCTCCCACTTCAGCCTCCCAAAGTGTTGGGATTAAAGGCATGAGCCACTATGCTGGGCCCTTAGAATTAAAGAAAGAATTTTAGAGGGAAAAAATACTCAAGTGTTTCGAAGTATTTAAATCTTTTGTATAAAACAGTACTTTAATCATTCAACAACACTGTAAATTTCCAACTCTTCAAAAAATATACATATATATCAAACATTCAACTAAAGAAAAACTGGATGAAAAATCCCATCCGTAGCAATCTTTGCATATTCTATTCAAAAATGATTAAATTCCCCCACAAAGGGTCATAAATATTGCCCAGGATGGACTTCTTCCTGGGTCAGCTTCTCAAAATGTGGGCCACCTCCATCAGCACAACGCAGGGTGCTTACTAAAAACCTAAACATTCTGATACGACAGTGCATTTTAACAAATTCTTCCAATGGTCCTGCTAGACAAGTGGTTCTCAACCCTCCTAATGCTGCAATGTATTTTCATTGTTAAAAAGGGGTCGCAACCCACAGGTTGAAAACTGCTGCGCTAGACAGTCAAGTTTAAGAACCCACCAGTCTAGAATCTCTTTAAAATAGGCCTAGGAAAAATGGCCAAGGGCTAACCAAATTCCCAGTGGACAATACCACCATCTCTTCCAACATCCCATGGAGGAACCTGGACTCCTGCATTAGGGAAGAAACGGAGTTAGAGCCACAGTCCAGACTGTGTGGTGGGGGCCCGATCAGACCCCACCCACTCATCCTTGGGTCAGTTGCTAGGGAATCCCTGAGGGTGCCACCTCTCCAGCCCACGAACACAGCACCCATGGGCTGTGTGATGAGGTGAACTGTGCCCTCCCCCCCAAACGAAGATATGTTGGAGGCCCAACCCCAAGTACTTCAGAATGTGACTGTATTTGCAGAGAGGGTCTTTACAGAGGCCATGATGTAAAATGAAGTCATTAGGGTGGGACCTAAGCCAATACAACCGGTGTCCATATGGAAAGGAGAAATCTGGACACAGACACACACAGAAGATGAGGTGAGGCTTGGCGCCTGTGACTCAATGGGCTAAGGCGCCAGCCACGTACACCTGAGCTGGCAGGTTCGAATCCAGCCCAGCCCGCCAGGCAACAATCATGGCTGCAACCAAAAAATGGCTGAGCGTTGTGGCGGTCGCCTGTGGTCCCAGCTACTTGGGAGGCAGAGGCAGAAGACTCGCTTGAGCCCAGGAATTAGAAGTTGCTGTGAGCTGTGATGCCACAGCACTCTATCCAGGGTGACAGCTTGAGGCTCTGTCTCAAAAGAAAAAAAAGACGATGAGCTGAGGGGACAGGGAGGCGGCAGCCGCCTCCAGGCCAAGGAGAGAGGCCCAGAATGGATCCTTCCTCACAGCCCGCAACAGGAGCCCTGGCAGTCAATACCTTGATTTGGGACATCTGGCCTTCAGAACTGTGAGACCAAAAACGTCTCTTGTTCGAAACCACCCTGTTGTGGTACTTTGTTAAGGCGGCCACAGCAAACTCACAGGGCTTGGAAAACAACGAAGTGAATTTAGGCAGTGAAAGCCAATCTGGATGAGTTAAGGCTGTCTGGAGACCAAGACCTCAGGAGAGAATGCCTGATGTCCAGGCAGCCCAGGGCAGCAGAAAGAGCCACAGGACCTGGGGTGGTGTCTGAGCACTGCTCCCCACCTGGAAATCACGCCCGCTTCTGAAAGTGCTCTCCACTCCACAGCCCTGCCCAGGAAGTCTTTAGCCCAGGGGCAGCTCCTCGCTGCAGGATCTGATCTTGGTCAACGTTGAAAGGTTGACACTGCCTTTGAATTGTTCCTTTCATTGCTAAAAAAGACTTGGAAGCAAAAATCTGCATTTTAGGAAAATTTAATTCAGGCTCCCAAACATGTTTGAGTATGTTTAGAATTGCCAAGACAACAAATAACAGGGTCAGAAACAGCAAAGCCCTATGACTGCCAAAAGTATTTTCAACAAGTCAGGCTTCCTAAGGGCCAAGGGTTCACTGTGCAGCAGAAACTTCAATAACACAGAGCAGGGAGGGGCCAGGCAGAATGGTCAGCTGGCCCTTGGGCTGGAGGAGGGCTTCACCGTGAAGGTTTAAGTACTATCACAATGAATTTATGGTTCCTAAATGTTTGTTTTAACCAGTGTTGAGAACACATATTTGACCCAGTGTGAACTTGACCTCTGGGTCCCTCTCCCTTCGCCAGGCTGTCTGTGCTGCAAGATTTTCCAGCCAACCCTCCCACCCCAGCTCCCAGCACTGGGGCCCGAAGTGACCATCCCAGCAGCTGCCATGGTAAACCTCACTGCAGATCTCCTGGCAAACCAGCTGTCAATGGCCATAGCAGGCATATGAAAAATGTTTAATCATTCTGGGCCCAAATCCTAAGCTTGGCTAGCACAACACTGAGCCAGAAGGGATGGGAGATAGCTTGAGAGAGCCCTCTGGGTCACCTGAACTCCAGCTGTGTCACACCCTCCTGAATGATGCCATCCACTGCAGCATCTCTGAGCACCAAGGGGACACATGACGATGTCTCCACTGCTTATAATTTAAGAAAAATTTCTAGAGTTGAGTTTTGCTTCTTTTTTTCCCCCAAAGTAGCATGGGCTGAATGCCAATGGAAAAGCAATGGAATATCGATTTTCTGTTTCTTGCTAAGGAGAGAACAAGTCATTTGATGTGCCATGAGTTAAGTGAGTAAAAACAGACCTACACTCTCTACAGCTGGCTGTGTTTCTCCTCTATTCATAGAACCTGGCACATGGTAAAAGCTAAACAGATATCCATTAAATAAATGAAAGAACCATCCATGCATGTATGGAGGGCCCGCGGTGTGCCAGACTTTGTATGCATCTCTGCCATCTTTCCTTTTCCCTCCACTCCATCCTGCCAGCCTGGCCTGCTCTCCTCTCTCCTTCATTCTTTTGTGTTGTCTGTTCCCAGGTCCAGCCTCCTTGTTAAAGCTGAGCCCACTGGCAATGTCTCTCTCTGGGCTGTACTCACCCTACAACGGGGACAAAAGATTAGAAGAGCCTATGCAAGACTCTGAAAGTCCCTGAACCACAAAACCCTCCTATAAGTGTTAATTCTTTAGAAAAAGCACAAATATGGTACCATCTCTTTTGCCCAAAACAATTATCACTATCAACACTCACCCCTTAGTAATAACAAAAAATGACATATCCCAGGCTATGATGTCAACTCCTAAAGATACATACACAAAGAGTGTCTGGAAAAGCAACATTGATATGCAACTGGGCATCTCTACATAGTAACTGGATGGCTGAGGACCACCTGGGTGGTGCACATACCCATTCTCTGCCCTGTGTGGGTCTGCTGCCTGTGTGTTTCGCATCTTGTTGATTTGCAATTTAAGGTTCATTAAATCTACAGTCCTCAGAAGCATTTGCCCATGGCCCATTTAAGTTTCAATCAGCTAAAAACAATTCAGGGTAGCTCAAAAGAATACCTTATTTTCTTCACTGCATTATGCAAGCACTAAACATGAACCCTTCCAATCTCTTATGCAGAAATATTTTTTGCATCAACTGGACATGTCCTATACAAATTCAAAATCTTTTTTTTTTTTTTTGAGACAGACTCTCACTTTATGGCTCTGGATAGAGTGCTGTGGTATCATACCTCACAGTAACCTCAAACTCTTGGGCTCAAGCCATCCTCTTGCCTCAGACTCCCAAGTAGCTAGGACTACAGCATGCACCACTATGCCCAGCTAATTTTTCTATTTTTAGTTGAGACGGATTCTCAGTCTTGCTCAGGCTGGTAGAGTACAAGAAGTATACCTGTAAGCCACTATACCCGGCCCTCAAATTCTTCATTATTCTCAAAAGATAATGACAATTAGAAGACATGCCCAGTTGTACTTTTAAATGTACATGCACATTTTTATGATGTCTATTATCTTAAGGAAGAACTTCAATGGACATACCATTGGTTTCTGTATTCTTACGTGTAACAAGCCATATCTAAGTGTAATTATTCAACCTTGCACAATAAGGAAGTGAGAGGGGAAGGAGACCACACAGGGAAAGAGGAAAATCAAGTCACAAATAAATGAAATAAGGTTTGCCGGGCTTGTTCCAATACTAAGCCCTAATAGTATTTCTGGTTTCATCAAGGCTTTCATACCCATTCTCTTTCACTTTGATACTTGCAACAATCCTACAAGTGAGGCAGTTTGTTAGCAATGGAAAAATACAAGGTCAAAGAAGTTAAGCGAATTCCCCAAAGGCACAAAGATACTAAGGGCTTTAGCATTTGAACTCAGGCCTTCTGACACCAAGGCCACAGGTCTTTCCTGGCGTCACACTGTTCAATTATGGACATAAATTTTACAGCATCAGTGGTGATCCCAGTGGTCTTATCTGAAGATAAGGCCATTTCTCTAGATCTCCCTAATACACAGCAAACAAGTCTCCATTTAAAATATCCATCTCATGGATACATCACTTTGGATTGAGTACTGACCTACCCCAGCATCAATCCCTTTTAAAAACACAATTATTCCTGAAGGGAGTTGTGATTTAAGTTTCCAGCATTTGGGTCTGAATTCATCTGTCAGATTGGGTAGTATAGGAAGGATAATCTTTTGAACGCTGAAGTCATAGAAAAGGAAAATGATGCAAACTGCTTACAACCTGGTGCTACCCAAGGGCTACCTTCTATGAGTTGGAAGGAAAATTATAAAACTATAGGAATAGCTTAGCTATTGGTATTGTGAGAGGTACTGTGAGATTAAACCACTGTAGCAACTTCCTCTGGAAGCTTCTAGTAACTAACTGTTGAGTCCTAACCTTTCTGACCAGCGCCCCTCTGCGGCCTCTCTCCGGATCACCAAGGGGCAAGCCCAGCTAAACCTAATTACACACATCTTTGCCTCCCTTGCCTGGAGAAACAGGAAGCCGGGAGGCAACTTCTCAAGATCCAGAGCATCTTTGGATTTTCTAGAACATCTCTGGATTCCCAAATCCTTGGTTAACCTGAGAATGGCTGAGCGGGTAGGGGCGGGGGGGAGAGATCTACCTTCTTTTCAGAGAAGTCACTCAGTAGCATCATTTGCCAAGTAAATTTCTTAAAGCCCTTAGAGCATTCTCTCCACCAGGCATCCAGGGGCATCTAACCACCTGTGAAATCCTTGCTTATATTTTTAAGCTTTCCACAGCAATCTCCTATTGCAATGATGCTGTCACGGACGGGCAACCTCCATGTTAGAGGCAACCAATATCATATCAGGTTTGAGTTACTAAGGAGAGGAGAGGGCACGTCATTTGGCCTGAGCAATTCTCAATTCAGGAAAATGCTGACGTATTGCTGTCAAGTGTAATTCTAAGAGGTTAAAAAATGAAAAATTACTATTTAATCTAATTTAATTTAAAATACTGACAGCCCTGAGCATTTCAGATCTACTGGTTTGAGTTCAAGAATCACGAGGCTTGTTCACGTCTGACATTACTTCTTGATCATGGCCAAATCATAAAACACACACACACAGTTTCTTTTACAAAAATAAAGCTATTATGTCAAAGCCTCTCTGTTTCCTTTGAGGATTAAAGGCATTTTTCAACAAACAAGGTCACTAAAATGATTGTGTCAGAATTCTTTTTTAATTCACTCACCAGGGTTTTAAAATCCAAAGTATATATAAGACAAATTACCAAATTTTGCTTATTATGCTTCATCTTATAAGCAGCTGAAATTCTGGGTAATTCCACTCCACATGAGATGCACAGAACATCTAAGAATGCTTAACTTTTTCTGTATAAGGGTTCTTTATTTCCAGTTAGCACCAGATAGCATCAACTTACCAAGAGGAGCCTCAAGATACATTTTAACTTAGATCTTCAACATCATGATGCACAGGGGAAAAAATTCCCAATGTTCTCAAATCTATATGCACTATATGAATCATTAACTTTTTTTTTTTTTGTAGAGACAGGGTCTCACACAGGCTGAAGTGCAATGGCACAATCATAGCTCACTGCAATCTTGAACTCCTGGGCTTAAGCCATCCACCTGCCTCAGCCTTCTGAGTGGCTGGGACTACAGGTGAGTGCCACAAGGCCAGGCTAATCTTAATTAACACATATTTCTAAAACACTGCTCAGCATACATATTAACTGAAGAAGCACTGCAGGGAACCCCACTCAACAGTTCTGAAGAGCAATATAGAGTGGTGTACCCCAGAAAATTATCAGGCCTAAAGAATGGAGGATTCTGGTTGCCGTTTTCAGAAAGTGATTAAAAACTATTGATGCTTCTATGAAGGCTAAAACCCAATTATAGCACAAGAATACAGGGAAAAAGGAAAGGGAGGGGAGGGGAGGGGGGAGGATGGGTGGAGGGAGGGCAATTGTTGGGATCACATCTACGGTGCATCTTAGTAGGGTACTGGTGAAACTTATTAAATGTAGAGTATCAATGTCTTTATATAGTGATTAAGAAAATGCTATGAGGGCTATCTCTCACAGTACGATCAAAATGTTTCTGATTGTATATGAAGCACA